>QRFJ01001461.1:190079-239998 GCA_006176705.1 Cocos nucifera | reverse complement strand
CTGTAGGTGTCACTGGTGGATTTTTGGAGAACAATTTAGACATGATTAGATGATCGATCATTTCTATGTTATCGAATAGAGAGTTCTGATCCATCAAAAGGAGTTTCGATGATGTCTATGATAGAGATATGACATATCCCAATACCATACAGAACTGAACTAACTGGGTCCACAAAAAGGTGTTTGAGTCTGAGTATCATCAATTGACTATCAGTTCTCAATTGATTAATGAATTCAATTAGGTTTCAAGAAAATCGTGCTAGCACACGATTGAACTAACGTTCTTCTTTTACTATCATAAAATTAAGTTTCCTGATGAGCAAAGTTTGTGCTCAATCAGACCTTCTATGGTCTGACTGAGGTTTTCAGTCAGAAAGGGTTGTCTTAATTTGTAAGAATTTAAACCTCCCATTTTTCACCTGCTAATTCTTGTTCTTTGACTTTGGTCAAACAGCACTTGACTGCAACGTTGATCACCTTTTGACATCTTTGACCACATTTGTCATGCCACCCTAAAGGAGAGCATGATAGGGGCTTGTCCCCCTGCCAAACCTGGGCAAGGAGAAGGTCCACACGCCAATAGGTGGCGTGAGCCCAAGTAGGAGCGCCTAGGAGTCCTTGTTGGATAAGGACTCCACCTTCCCTTTTGGATTCCAATTAGAGTTCTACTAAGAAATCCAGTTTGAACTGGTCTTAGGCGCCCTCTAAGGAGGAATCCAGGGTCTCTTTTTCAACCAATCAGCATTTAGATCTATTTCACAAAGGCGTTGTGATTGGTTGAGAGGAAAGAAGAGTTGGATCACGGCTTACGTCTTATTAAATAAGGACCCTGCGCTCCAACCCCTAATTCCAAGTCAAAGTCTTATTGAAAGAGATTTGCCCACGTTCCAAGCTGCCTCTCCCCTTCCTTTCTCCACGCCATACTCTGTTCTCCCATGCTTCTCACGTCCAAAAAGTGTGGACTTTATTTGTGTCGCATTCAGATAAGGAAAGAGTTGAATCAAAAGCAAGAAGCTGCGCTGCTGCCAAAAGACGACTGCAGATCTTCAAAGGTTTTTTGAAGATCTCCAGATCAGATCCAGATCTATTTTGGAGATGATAAAAGAAAAAAGATCTCCAGTACAACCGAGTGGTACGGTTAAGGCCAGGCACGTTGCGTGTGCTAGATCAGAAACCTTCCAGGCAATCAGATCAGGATCATCTACAGCGTAATAGCGATTACCCAATATCAGGTAAATACAATAATTAGATTTAATTATCATTATATTTTTTTATTAAAAATAATAAATAATATAAACAATCAAGATCTGATTAAATCAAGAGAAAATTTTTTAATATATCTCTTGATGCTAATCAGATCTGGACGAACCTGGACCGGGAAATCAGGATTTCCCTTCACTTCTATGACTTTAGGTCTAACTTGCTTCTATCGGCTTCTTTTACCAAAGTATATGCAGGATAGCCAAATACCTTTAGGTGGCCAAGCTTCACCTTCTTTTCTCTCCATATAGCCATTGGAAGTCTTTTATTCAGTTTTCTATGGGAAGACCTGTTAACAAGAAAATAAGCATAAGTTAGAGCATCTTTCCAAAAGGATTTGGACAGTGATGCCTGCAACCTTAAGCTCCTGGCCTTCTCTGTTAGTGTTTGATTCATCCTCTCTGTGACATCGTTCTATTGAGGGGTCATCTTTATCATGTAATGGCATTTGGTGCCATTTTCCTCATAGTATCTCTTGAATGCTAGGCTGGTGTATTCTCCTCCATTATCAGATCTTAATCATTTCACTGACTATCCTATATTCTTCTCCATCTCAATTCTCTAGATTTTAAATCGAACAAAAATATCTAACTTTTTCTGATTAGATAAATCCATACCTTTCTGGAGAAGTCATCTATGAAGATGACATAATATCTTGCTCCACCTCAAGATGCAACAGATGCTAGTCTCCATACGTTCAAGTGAACTAACTCTAAAATAGCTTCACTCCGCTTAATACTATTGGCAAATGTAATTCTATGATGTTTATCGTAAATGCAAGGCTCACATAGATCATTTTCTTTCTTTCTTAGTACTAGAATCAGACCTCTCCTACTCAATTCCATGAGCCTCCTATCACTTAAGTGACCCATACAATTATGCCACAGCTTGTAGGTTAGCTGTTCCTTCTGTGCTGCTATAGATACCTCTGCACTATTTGTAACTACTGAGCCCTCCATCCTGTATAAGTTGTTGCTCAATCTTCTTTCTTTCATCATCATCAATGTATCCTTGGAAATCCTCAAATACTCACTAACCGGCTGATAACTGAAAGCATACCCCTGTCTTACCAAGATTCCAAGGATATCGGGTTCTTCTTCAGTTTTGGTATATGCTTCATATTACTAAGTGTCTGCATGACTCTATCATATATTCTTATTCTAACTGTATCAACACCAACAACTATACATGGGTGATCATCTCCAAAACTAACACTTTCTCCATCGAATCTCTCATAAGATGAGAACCACTTTCAATGTACAATGTAATGATGGAAACATACTGAATCCAGTATCCAGTGATTGTCTAACTCTGTAATTCTATCTGATACTATCAGTATATCATCTCTACTATCTCCTGATGATAGAGCATCACTTCCACTGGTTGATCCATCCTTATAAGTGCCCTTCCTCTTTTCATTCTTCAAAAGTAGATAATTCCTTTTAATATGACTAGGTTGATGATACTTGTAGCATTTCACATCCTTTTAATTTTTTCAAGACTTTGATTTATCCTTAAATTTATCTCAAGTTTTCTTCTTAGGCCTTTCTTACCTCTCATTCATAGAAAGCACCTCTGAGCTAGTTAGGATTTTCTTTAACTAGCCTCTTTCACTGTTCATTAGATCTAAGAACTCCAACCATTTTTTTAAAGTTTAATGTTTCTTTTTCATGTACCAGAGTACTAATCAGACTATCATATGCTACTGGCAGTAAACACAATAATAGAAGAGCTCTATCCTCCTCATCAATCTTCACATCAAGGCTCATAACATTTGAGCAGACTTGATTGAAATTTTAGATGTAAAAACTAAATCTTCTCCTTCAAGCATCCATAAACTGTACAACTGCTTCTTCAATCATAGCTTATTTATCATGTTTTTATCCATATACATATCCTCCAGTTTCTGCCAAATCTCTTTCAGTGTGGTTTTCATGTTGATCTCGAGTAGAACTTCATCAGCGAGGCATATACGAATCGTGCTGAAGGCTATCTTCTTCAAGTTTCTCTCATTCTTCAAAAAGAAATCTTTTTTTATCATTTTTGAATCAAGACCTTGTAGATTCTATTCTGTACCAGCAGATCTTTCATCCTTTATTGGCAAAGGAAGAAGTTATCCCCATAGCGGCAGTGGGATAGAGGAGCAACCTGATGACCCTTGGTGTGTCCCCTACCAACGAAGTCTCAAGTCCAACCCATGATGGTGGAACATGCTCATAGTAATCTTCCAACCAATGAGCAAAGATGGACTAGACCAGGCAACCTTGCCTATTGAAAAGTCTTGATGCTCTAGTAGTCATAATGGCTTAGTGGCCCAAGCCAGGCCATCATGCCTGTAGACAAACCTCAAACTCCCAGGTCTAGCATCTGCTTGTAACTAAAGTCTCAGTGTCCTAAATAGCCTTGATAAGGCTAACAACCCAAGCTAAGCCGCTGTGCTTGTGAGTAGGCTACACCCCCTTACCAACAAGTAAGCCTCGAAATCCTAATAGGCCCCAACTGGCCGAAGAGCCCAAGCCTAGGCTACCATGCTTGTCTCTAAGACTCGACATGCTAGTAGGCCCTAGCTGGCCGAATAGCCCAAGCCTAGGGTACCATGCTTCTCTCTAAGCCTTGACAATGCTAGTAGGCCCTAGCTAGCCGAATGGCCCAAGCCTAGGCCACCATGCCTGTCTCTATTTCTCGGTGCACTAGTAGGCCCTAGTTGGCTGAATGGCCCAAGCCTAGGCCACCATAATTGCCTCTAAGCCTCAATAATGCGATAGTAGGCCCTGGCGACTGAATGGCCTGAGCATAAGCCACTATACTTGGAAAAGCCTTAGTGATTTAAGTGTACGAGAGCATTGATTTGAGCAATTATATCTCTACACCCCACAATACAACCTAAGCATTATAGGCTACCATGCCTTGAAGCCTCATCTCCTACCTTGCACAAGCAGGATGATGCAACTATCTTCCAGCCATTGACTTACACAAGTAGACAACCCAAGCACTTTAAGCTACCATGTGCCCAGAAGCCTAGGCAACACACTGGCCAACACCGATAGTTCAGCCCAAGCATAGCCTGGCCACTGTACTGAGGAACTAGAGACCCATCCAATTGAAGCACCTGTAGGATGGGGGATAACTCAATTCTCGAAGCCTGAAGGTTGAACATCCTAGGCTAGCATACACCAAGGCAATGCCTTGGAATGTTCCCACCAGCATACGAGGGATGGGCAAGGCCCTGGACGACCTTTGTGCAACTAATCATCGAGACCGAGACTAGGAGGTGGATGCCCAGAGACTACCTCAATGGCAGACAAAGCCAAACCATCCAATGTCAGTGACATTAACACACCACCCATTGGAGCTTAAAGAAGGTGTACTTTATATTAACAATTCTAATTACAATGTGTTAGCTGAAAATTCGAGCTTCATTACATACAAGAAAAGTAAAAAAAACTAATGTAGAGGAGATCTGCTAGAGCAACTTGACCATGTTGCACCTCGATTTACCCCCAAGATGATAAGTAGCTCGAGGATGGTCGAACCCTCACCAACTATAATGTCTGGAATAAATTCACTCTCCACCTTGTGCTTTCCCCTTGGAAGCTTCGAGACACATACAAGAAATATCTCCATCAGGCATCAGAAAGCTCAATCACCTCCCTCTCCATCCCAGCTAAGAAGCACTTTCCATCGATCGCACATGCGATCTACCTCTAAAGTTCTTCAACTCGATGGTGAGCCATATCCAGCTCACATTGCAGGGTGGACACGCTTTGGCCCACCTCGCTTGAGTGGAATTCAGCTGCTTCGAAGTTCGGCCTCCATCTCCTCTACCCTCTGATGGGCAATGGCAGCCTTCTCCATCACCAGCTGGTCTCGAAGAAATGCAAGTTCTTCATCAACCTCCTCCATCTTTTCGAGGGCATCCCTGATAGAGGTTTGCAACACCTCTAGCTTCTCCTAAATCCAATCAAGCAGGGAAGTATTCATGGTAGGGGAGCACCCAGGAAGATGGAATTCACTTTGTCATCTAGCGGTTGCTTCTTCCTCTATTGATAACACACACAAATGGTTAAGATCCAATGTCTCCATTTTGATCTCTTACCATGTGTCAACCTATCATTGCCTTGGATGGTGCTCATTCCAATCAGAAGATGTTCTTTGTGGGCTTCACTTCGAGGGGTCGGTGCTTTGGTAGTCCATTCCCATTAATAGTGACATGAACATCAGAGCAGAAGTCCACACTAGGTGACAAATCCAAAAATTCTCCATCAGGATCTTTAGCTGAATAAGAATAATATAATCTACATATTCTCAAGGCTATATGGTGACTGAGGAGCAGGTCAAGAATGCTTGATGTTCCATCTACTATGGTTGGGAGGCAAGTTGCCAGTGAGCTTAACTCAGTGCAATGTAAGGTCCAACACCAACCTGAGTAAGGATGATAGTTGACCTAAGCTTTAGCCTGGTATCACCAGTCTGAAGGCTCATCAGGCTACTCTGGACTTTTTATGTACTTAGTAGCATTCTAACTACCTATACAAGTCTATTCATTCTAAGCTGTACCCTTGGAGTCAAAGGCATTCACAAACAAGGATAGATATGCAAAGCACAGACGTGGGAGGAAATGAAGTAAAGGATTTCATTTCTTAACAAGGAGGTACAAGCACTCCTCCAAGCTACAAAATGCCCAAAGGCAGGATTACAAAAAGAAAGAGCTAATGGCCTCCCCATCCTTCCTCTCCTTTGTCTCCTTTCTAATCCTTTTCCTCCTCACTCCCTAAGTCACCATTAGGAAGAGAGGTCGGAAGGGTCGTAACACCGCTAAAATTGATCGTTGGAAAGTGCTTGTCTAGCTCCGCCTTGCAGCAATTTGAAGCCTTACTAATAGATATCCCAACCAGTCTCCAGTGTCTCTCCATGGAAGGTGCTAGACTCTTTAAAGCTATCAATGGCTTGATGAGCAGCTTTTTCCACTTGGACCAATTTATTCCACTTGGACCGCCCTCTCTTCAGCTCGAGATGCCTTCTCCTTTGCTTGGGCCACACGTTGTTCAACCTGAGCAACACCTTCCACCATGGTGGTAGCCTTCTCCTTGGCATGGGCCACTTGCTCCTTCAATAAGGTAGCATGTTCCTTGAATTGGGTTGCTTGACTCTCAGCTTGGCAGCATCCATACTCAGCCTTGGAACACCAGACCATGGCCTCATCTAGCTGAATTTGAAGGGGAGTGATCTCCAACTTGCCCACTTTTCAAGCCAAGGAAACCCAAGACTCAAGGGATTCCTTGGCTTCCATATGCCTCAACTCGCAACCTCCGCCTCAGCCTTAGCCAACTGGGCTTGGTCCTTTGCTTCCTCCAAGGACCTCTTCATTGCAAATAGCTCTTTGATGACCATCATTCTATCACACTCAGACCCATGAAGATGATGGAAGGTCTGATGGAACTTGTTAGACCCAGCCCCCTAATTGGACCACCTAGCTATCCCACGCCCCCCACCCTTAAAAACAAAAAGACTCATGCATCCCACGTGAGTCAGAAAAAAAAAGATTTCAAACTAGAGTCTCCTCCCTTCTCCAAGTCCGTCAGGCAGAGGGCTCTTGATGACCTCCGATTTCCCTCCATGGATCTCCAATCCATATGTAAAAGGACTCCTTCCCACTGCTTTGGTATATGCCTTAGAAATCCCTCAAATAGAGAGTGAATTTGAGGCCTTTTTTGTGAGGAATTGCTTGGAGTATTCCTACCGTATTTGGTTGCCAGACCTCACCGGAGTCAAGGTAATAATGTCCAACCCTTCTTCTCCTAGATTCTCTAATTCTAAGGCTTGATTTCTAGTGGGATTAGCATGGATCATTGCCAGATTTGTTAGGGGACTAAACCTTTCCTATTTTTCTTCTAATTTTCTTTCCTTCATTGAGCTGGCTGTCATCGCTAGATGTGGCCATGCTTGGACTGCTACGGGCTAGAGCTGCTTTTGCCACTGGTCATAGTTGCCGCAATTGGTGTGGCCAGCCCTATGTTGTTTTCCCTCCCCTATTTCCATGAAGAAGAAGAAAGAAGAAGAAGAAGAAAAAAAAGAAGAGGGTGAAGAAAAAGAAAAAAGAAAGAAAGAAAGAAAGAAAGGAATTTTTATCTCTCTTATTTTGTTTGATCTTTATCTCTCTAGAATTAATCCTCTCACTACCTACTTTCTAATTTCTTTATTTATAATATTTTTTTTCTAAAATTTTTCTCTTTCTAAAATTATTTCTCTCTATGAAATTATCTCTTTGAAGATTGACTGAGTAAAGGGCTATTTTTCAATGATTCTAGTCTGATCCTAGAAAAAGAAGTTTTGATCCATGGTTGCCGAATAGTGTGCTTGCACCCACTTTAACCATATTCGTATACCATTAGATTTGATTTCCTATGATTTTTATTTTGAATTATCTATACACTAACTCAATATTGATTTGATTAAATTACTTTGATTAGATCGATCGAGATATTGGGTAGTATTGCCTGACCGATCATGTTCCATCTTATCAATTCTCTCTCTTCAGATATTATCTCTTTATGTGATTTATGAATTCAGTGAACCTAATCTATTATTTTGAATCCGAGGTAATTACAGTAGAGGATTTTTGAACCAATCTATTGGTCGAACAATATGGCCACATCATTCGAGTCTTTATCACAAGATCTAATTTTTGTTGATCTTTATTAAATAATTATATTTTAAGTGATCTTGATTAGATAAAGCCATCCTAGTCATACCTCTAGTTGGGTTATTTTGCTCCCTTGATCCATTCTGGTTCGTTAGAATTTCTTATTCATGAGCTTCTAAGAAATTAACTAATTAATTGAATTTCAATGACTTTGAATAGGTGCATCTGATCTACTTGATTGGAGTTAGATTTTGAAGCATAATGAGGTAAGTAGCCTAATGCTTCAAGTGTGCTTTCAAATAATCTTTGAAAAATTATACTTAGTTATTTTAATTTGACTTATGCTCTCTATTTTCAATTTAATAAATAGGTCAAGCATGTATTGCTTTTATTATTCAAAAATTTATTTTGCTTTGAGAAATAAATTAACTTGATCGAGGAACTTATGAAATTATTTTTATATATATTTTCAACATGGCTATGACATGGCCCCACCAATGGAGATTATACGTTGGACTTGTCGACTTGTAATCCAAGAAACTAGTTTCGATACTGAGCCACCGGTGATTAGAATAGTGGTATATGTTATCTGGCATTTTGTGCAACATGTTTCTATTATCAGACCCATGCCACTAGGTTACGTCACCATAGCTTGATGTTGAGTTCAGTATCAGTATCTAAAAAAATAATTATTTTTAAAAAAATATATTTTTGAGATTTGTTCCTCTCAATCAATATTATGTGGTTTTACTTGCTTAGCATGCTTAGAACCCCACTTTGATATGTTGTGTTGCTTATTGGGCTAGTGTAGCTTATAATTTTTTTTTTATTTTTTAGATCATGAATCATGATTATACTCAGGATGTGGGAGAGTGCGCTAGATCATTTGGAGATATTTGAGTTTTCTAAATTTCTAGCTTAGCTTGATTAGTTTGGATATTTTATTTGGATGAAGAATTATGACTTATATTACATAAAGATAATTGCTATGAAAAATGATTAATTAAATTTTTATTAAATTAATTTTCAAGGATTAAAGAGTTATTATTATTATTATTATTTAAAAATTTTTATGATTTGATCTGTAGCCTTGCATACTTGTAGTGTTCATCCTGCAGGTATGCGGCATCTATCATATGCTCGGTTCGAGGCATGATAGATTAAGAGTTATCAAAGCCTAGGTTTAAGATCATTAGGGATTGTGATAAGATCATGATAGAAATAGTGATATATTTTAAAACTCTGAAGACTTACCAGAAAGGTTGAGAGTTGGATAGAATTAGGCAATGAGATATCTCTATTTATTTTTCTTGTTGATAACTTTGTATTATTTTGTCTGAATATTATTTATGATGCTTGCTATTTTGATAAACTTAAAATTTCATCTATTATGCCCATAGCCAAAGTGAAATGAGCTGGTGGAGATTTCTCAGGGTATGGCAATTTGAGTTTAAGATTCTGATTTGTTAAATTTTGATTCAAATTAAGTGTAAGAGGATTTGTCATTGAATACTATTATGCATTTTGATTATTTGTTTATTCATTATTTAAGAAAATTTGGGAGCTCAATTTTGTAGGTGGTACTATGACATTACTGCTAGCTTGAAGTTAATTATTTTGGTGGCAATTTAGGATTCATTCATAAGAAGTTATTTAAAGTTTGGGCTAGAAAAGATTTTTATGATATTTGACTAGAACAATCTTTGAGTTTCACACTTGAGGTTTAGGTATTGAGATTGGTTGGTGCTTTTGATCTAAAATTCAAGGTGAAGCAAGAAATCAAAGTCGGAGAATCAAGATTGCAGAAAAAAAAATTTTCTACAGGTTAGCCGGCTGTCCAAAACTATTATCGGGTAAGTTTCAGAGCATTTGCAAATTTTAGCAAAGCTGAGCGTTTTGAAATCAACAGTGCATGGCAAGAACTGTGGTGATATTTTAGGACTAAGCCACCTAGTGAAACTTAGCCTGCTATTTGCTGAGACTGACAAATTGGCTAGTGCTTGGATAGAGTTATGGTCTATTTTAGTAGCTTAGGACTTTATGTTGTGCTAAGCAAATTTATAGCTTGATCTTGAGTTAAGGTCTTAAGGATTGGCTAATTCATGTATGATTTGGAATTAGATCTGGTGATGAGATATCATTAAGACTTTGGTATTGAGCTTAGACTTCTTTATCGGTTGTAGAAGTTAAGATTATTTATTAAGCTTGAAATTTATTAGGGTTAGAAATCTAGGATATATAAATCAGGATATTATAACTTTTACAATGAGGAAGTGAATACAATTGAGCTTTTCTTTCTAACTCTCTTCTCTTTTCTCTTTGATTCCAATACCAAAACCCTAGCTTCTCTCATCTTTCTTAGATCTTTTTTAATTTTGATTAACACCCAGGTTTATGCAAGAGATCGAATCTACGGTTGTGGCTCCAAGCAGTCGTAGGAATAAGAATTGATATCAGAATGAGGTGATGCTAGTTGGTGGGTCAACAATTGGTTTCAAAGTCTGGTTGAGCATGAAGGAGGAAGAAGATATTTTTAGTAGAGATCAGTAGCGAGATTCAGATCTAAAGGCTTTCTCCAGGCTTCGTAAGAAAGGAAGAGATCATAGGGCTGCTGTCCACCATCCCTAGTCAAGGTATTTCTCAAATCTATCTATTTGCTGTTATTTGATTCAGATTGATTATGAAAAATAATGGGTTGAAGGTAGGATTAGAGAAGTTTGATGGAAAGAAAAATTTTACGATGTAGATGGTATGGATGGAGGATCTACTGTTCAAATGAAGTTGGATTCGACTTTGAAAGATAGGTCGGAGGAGATCATGGACAAGGAGTGGGTGTCCTTGGAGAAAAGAGCATGTGCCACAATTAGGACTTGTTTGGCGGATGAGATTTTATATGGTGCATTGGAGGAGAGAACATGCAAGGGATTATGGTCGAGGTTGCAGCAGTTGTATATGAAAAAAAATATGTGCAAAAGTTGATGCTGAAGAAGCAACTGTATAGCCTTCAGATGCAGGAGGGCGAGAATGTTGCGGGGTATATTCAGCAGTTCGATCGGATGAGCATGGACTTACTCAATATAGGGATGAATTTAGAAGAGAAAGATAAGAGTCTATTATTACTGTGTTCGCTACCTGGGAGTTTCAATCCGTTAGTGATAACTTTGCTGTATGGTAAGGAGACACTGATGTACGAGAAGATCGTATTAGTGCTCAGGTCCAACGAGCAGTAGGAACAGATGACAAAGAGGAAGATCTTCTAGGAGAGTCTTGTGGTTTCAGAGAAGCATAGGAAAGAAAAGAAGAAGAGCAAACAAAGGGGCAATAAGGGATCCAAAAGATGCTTCAAGTACGGAGAAGCAGGGCAGTTTAAGTGGGAGTGTCCACTTTGGAAGAAATGCAAGGAAGGAGAAAGCTGGATTTCATCAGTACAGTCGCTAAAAGTGAAGATTCGGATGAAATCTTGTTGGTCTCAGAGGAGCCCAAAGGATGCGGTGTATCTGAAATGGTTTCAGATAGGTCTACAGTGTACAGAGTATCCAAAGGAGCAGCGACGGCATTCGAGGTATAGCGACAGGCTCAGCAGTGCAGCATTGGGTGGTTGGCCTTGGAGGACTCAGAGACAGAGTCGGCTTCTATGGCATTAGGAGGACTTCAGCTTCAGGTGGAGCACCGGGCAGAGGTGGCTTCACGGGTGAAGGAAGCTATGACATGGGTTCAGAGCAGAGGGATGTAGAGGGAGGACCTATATCTCAGCATCAGTGCTGGGGCTGTACAGATCTAGGTGGAGAGGATTGTGCAGAGAGATAGGCATGGCTCTGATGGGATAGTGTTAGGTGGAGCATCAGGATATGCGGCGAGTGTCGGTAAAGAAATGTTGCATGATCTTCAGAAAAGTTCAAAATAAGTGATGCAGCTGCCAAGCAGAAGGATACCTACAACTCCAAAGGTGGTGCAAAGAAACAAGCGAGGGACTTCAGCGGTGGAGGCGGTCATCCCGAAGGCCTCAAAGGGAGCTCAATAGTTGAAGAAGAATGGCAGTGGCAAGGTGAGCACGAGGGGCTATCAGGATATGCAAGGATAGCAGAATCATGTAGAAAGATGTTGCTAGGTGTGCCAAGGCTTGGGCGCACCAAGGTGAAGATTGTAGGTGGTGTGGTGCTCCCAAGCATTGGAAGGCTACGGACGGAGCCAGAGTGAGGGCTCCAGGAAGGCTAGGATAGATGTGATCCTAGGGCTAGGATAGGAGTTGTCCTAGAGTGGAGGCAGCATGTAGCTCTTCACGGGCTTGAGGTTCGGATATTGAGGGCCTAAAGGGGCTTGGTTGGTGCTTTCGAGATCTAGGATTCAAGGTGAAATAAGAAACCAAAGTCCGAAAAATCAAGACTGCAGATAGAAGATTTTCTGTATGTTAGCCAGCTCAGTCCAAAATTGGATCGGCTAAATCTCAGAGCACAGGCAAAATAGAGAGCTGAGCGTTCGGAACTACAAGCACAACACAGAATTGTGTCGGTTCAGTTTTAGACTGAGCCGACCCAGTGGAACATAGCCGACTCAGTGCGCGGACAGAGTTACACGAGGGTCTATTTTGGACTAAGGTCTGGGTTGAACCTAGGGGTCTTAAGGTCTGATTTGAGAGATCTTAAGAGGGTTAATTCATGTATGGATTGGGATTAGATCCAGAGGATGAGAGCATATTAGACTTGGGCTCGGTGAGTACTTTCATATATTGGGTTAGCCTAAGAAAGTTTTTGAGCTGGGGTTTATTGGGGTTCATGTGGAAACTCTAGGGTATATAAACCAGGATATTATAACTTTTATAATGGAGAAGTAAATACAATTGAGCTTTTCTCCCTAACTCTCTTCTCTCTTCTCTCTGGTTCCAACACCAAAATTTTGGCTTCTCTCATCTTTCTTAGATCTTCTTCAGTTTGCTGGATTAATACCCAGGTTTATGCAAGAGATCGGATCTACGGCTGTGGCTCCGAGCAGCCATAGGAACAACAATTGGTATCAGAGCGAGGTGATGCCAGTTGGTGGGTCAACAAATTTGATATGAGGTCATACTATGACATTACTACTAGCTTGAAGTTAATTATTTTGGTGGCAATTTAGGATTCATTCATAAGAAGTTATTTAATGTTTGGGCTAGAAAAGATTTTTATGATATTTGACTAGAACAATCTTTGAGTTTCACACTTGTATGTGGATTATATGATGAATTTGAATATGGTAATTGGCTCAACGTTAGTCAAGTTGGATGTGCTTGTGGTAAACTGGGGACAAGAATTAAGAGTTTCTCTAAAGCTCCTCCTAGAATTTGAAATTCTTTAACATTCTTAATTTATGATACATAATAGTATTTCGATTGAAAGTCATTTAGTAAATTTTGCAAACTTTAGTGTTTTAAATCAAAGTGCATAGTGAAAGTATGGTGGTCTGAATTATTTTAGGTCAGTCAATAATATTAACTTGTTGATTTGGAAAGATGACAAATTTTTATTCTTGGATATTTTGGATGCTGGATGGTTTTTAGTAGTAGGACTCCTACTTATGTTGTGCTAAGCAAATTTATAGCATCTTGAAGTTAATTAAGGTTAGTAGATGATCGGTTCCTGATCTCGAATTTGGAGTATTTTGGTGAAGATATCATTTCACTTTGGTATAAAGCTTAGACTTCTTTATCGATTGAAAGAAGTTAAGATTATTTATTGATCTTGAAATTTATTGATCTTGAAAAATAGCTAATGCTCTTCCATTGAGGGTAAATTGGAGTCATTTATGATCTTATGATATTGATTAAATCAAGAGTAGATTGGACTAAATCTGGTTTCTACATTGAGTAAATCAAGAGCAATACATTTCATAGGCAATGAATTATGTAATTTAATTCAAGATTGAGATGTTAATGTTTATTTGAAAGAAATCAAAATAATTTGATATGTATTGTGGATGAAGAATCTAGTTTCAAAATGTCATATAATTTTTTTCAAAATTTGTGAAGCAAGCACTTTGAGAGAGAGACTATCTAGTAGTTTAAGGATGACTTGAATAATTAAGTATTTCCAAAGTTTGAGATCCAAATATGATAATTTCGAGGATGAAATTTTTAGGTGGGGAGAATTAATGGGAGACCCAGCCCCCTAATTGGAAGAAGACTGCACTCAGAGTGTTCCATACATAATAAGAAGACTGCACTCCCAAGAATTAATGGGAGACCCACCCCCCCCCCCACCCCCCCCACCCCCCGCCCCGCCCCGCCAAAAAAAAAAAGAAAAAACAACTCATGCATCCGACGTGAGTCAAAAGAAAGGACTCCAAACCAGAGTCTCTATCTTTCTCTGAGTCCATTGGGCAAAGGACCCTCGATGACCTCTAATTATCCTTCATGGATCTCCAATCCATCTATAAAAAGACTTCTTCCCTCTACTCTAGTATATACCGTACGAATTCCTCAAATAGAGAATGAATTTAAGGCCTTTCTGTAAGGTATTGCTTGGAGTATTCTCACCGGATTTGGTTGCCAGACCTCACCGAGTCAAGGTAATAATCTCCAACCCTTCTTCTCCAAGATTCTTAGTTCTAAGACTTGATTTCTAGTGGGATTAACATGGATCATTGTCAGATTTCTTAGGGGTCTAAATCTTTTCCATTTTTCTTCTAATTTTTTCCTTCCCTCTATTGAGTCCACCACCGTTACTAGACGTGGTTGTGCTCGGACTGCTGCAAGCTAGAGCCATTGCTGCCACTAGTCGTGGTCGTCGCAGTTGTTGTTGTCTGTCCTATATTGTTCCCCTCCCCTGTTTCCATGTAGAAGAAGAAAGAAGAAGAAGAAGAAGAAGAAAAAGGAAGAAGAGAAAGAAGCAAAAAAAAAAGAAAAGCAAGAAAGAAAGAAAAGGAATTTTCTCTCTCTTATTTTGTTTGTTCTTTCTCTCTCTAGAATAATTCCTCTCTCCATCTTCTTTTTGATATTTCTCTACGTTCTCTCTCTATAATATTTTCTATCTTTAAATTTTTTTTCTTTAGAATTGTTTCTCTCTATGAAATTATCTCTTTAAGATTGACTGAGTAAAGGATATTTTTCAATGATTCTAGTCTGACCTTAGAAAAAAATCTTGATCCATGGTTGTCGAACAGTATGTTTGCATTCACTTTGACCATATCCGGGTACCATTAGATTTGATTACCTATGATTTTTATTTTGAATCATCTATACGCTAATTCAACATTGATTTGATCAAATCACTTTGATTAAATCTATCAAAATGTCGGGCTGTATCGCCTGACTGACTATATTCCATCTTATTGATTCTCTCTCCTCTGATGTTCTCTCTCTATGTGATTTATGAATCCAGTAAACCCAATCTATTATTTTGAATCCGAGTCAATTTTAGTAGAGGATTTTTGAACCAATCTATTAGTCAGACAAGATGGCCACACCATTCGAGCCTTTATCATAAGATCTGATCCTTGTTGATCTCTATTAAATAATTATATTAATTATAAGTGATCTTGATTAGATAAAGCCATCCTTGTCATACCTCTAGTTGGGTTACTTCAATCCCGTTGACCCATATGGGTTCTTTAGAATTTCTTATCCTTGAGCATCTAAGAACTTGACTAATTAATTAAATTTCAATGGCTTTGAATAGGTGTATCTGATCTACTTGATTGAAGTTAGCTTTTGAAGCATGATGAAGTAATTAGCCTAATGCTTCAAGTGTGCTTTCAAATGACCTTTGAAAAATTATAATTAGTTATGTTAATTTGACTTATGCTCTCTATTTTTAGTTTAATAAATAGGTTAAGCATGTATTGCTTTTATTCTTCAAAATTTTATTTTGCTTTGAGAAACAAATTAACTTGACCGAGGAACTTATGAAATTATTTTTATATATGTTCTTAGTATGGCTTTGACATGGCCCCACCAATGGAGATTATATATTGGACTTGTCGACTTGTAATCCAAAAAACTAGTTTCGATACCGAGCCACCAATGATTAGAATAGTGGTATATGTTATCTAGCATTTTGTGTAACATGTTTCTATTATCAAATCCATACCACTAGGTTACGTTGCCATAGCTTGATGTTGAGTTTAGTATCAGTATCTAAAAAAATAATTATTTTTTAAAAAATATATTTTTGAGATTTTTTCCTTCCAATCAATATTATGTGGTTTTACTCACTACTACAAAAAAGAGCTACGACAACGGTTCGTAACCATTGCTGTAGCCCAAAAAACTGCTGCCATAGGCTTGGTAGTAGTTTTCTAACCGCTGCTACTGCGGCTATCGTTGTAGCTCTATGACAGTGGTTGTTGCAGCGGTTATTTGAATCGCTACCATAGATAGCCTATTGCAGCGGTTTATAAACCGTTGCAATAGATCAATCTATAGCAGGGGTTATCTAACCGCTGCCATAGTTAATCTATAGCAGCGGTTACATAACCATTGCCATAGGTAATCTATAGTAGTGATTTCTTAACCACTGCCATAGGTCTAATGTAGCGGTTGGCACCGTTTGCACCAAAAATCTATGACAGTGGTTGGCACGGATAAGGCAGCGGTTATGAAATCGCTGTCATAGATCTTGAATAATTAAAAAAATAAAATTTTTATTTTTTATATATTTTATCTGATAAATATAGATATATAACATAAGAAAATATAATAAACATAAAAATTATTTTAAAATGCTAAAATTTTATTATAGAATAAAATTTATTATAATATTTTTTTAAAAAATAAAATACATCAAAAGTCTCCTAAATCTACATCATCGTTGTCATCATCGAGAGCCAGAGCTGAAGCCAGAGCTGGAGCTGGAGCCAAAGTCAGAGCTAGAGCTAGAATGCGAGCCAACATATCTTCGAAGTCCATGACTCCAAAATGCACGTTGAGTGTCGACATCATATCTCTCACGATGCCCTCCAGATGAGATGCGCGCTCCTCAACCCGATCTACCCACGTCGCAGCATGATCTGCCCATGCCAATGCCTCCTCAAGCTCCTTCCGACTGACGACATCGAAAGTCTGTGAGGAGACGCTCATCTCGGACCAGTAGCTCGTTGGCGTGTGTCCAAGCCTGCATCGAATCCTCCTAGAGTGCTCAGGCCCCAAGACCTGAGATAGATGGTCATGGGGCCCAAAGGTATCCAGGTCTTCACTCACGAGTGCATCTAACTGATCCTATAATTATAAATTAAAATAAAATTTTATAAAAAATACTATAATACTAATCATATATACTAATATATTTAATACTTACAAAAATACGTCCGATCGTTCATCGACCTATTCGCATCTTGTCCATACAGCTGGATCGGAAGATCTCACTACGGCTGGGTATCACTTCATCTCTCATCAGCTATAACAAAGAACAAATTTATTAGAAAGATGATAAAAAATATGAATTTAATTTATCTAGTAAGATTTAGAATTAATTATCTCTTCTATGAATACGACTGACCATAGACTCGTGGCCTAGAGTGTGCGTATACTCCTGGGTTGTGCGGTTCTTCTGGTTCTAATGGAAGGTAGTCTAACAAGTATTCAAATAAATAATAAATATTTAAAAAATATTTAAATAAAATTTTAAACATATTGAAAAATTTAAAAGTTAGTAATTTTATCTCGAACTCCTGGCTCCTCCAATGTGTGACCATCCTCTACCACTGACTCAGAGGATAGTCCTGTATCCAAGGAACAAGCTCCTCTAGAGTGTCTTATTAGTGCTCAAGCCATCCTCTGTGGAGCTTGACCTTGTAGCCTCAGTACAACTCTCCGATCTTCTTCAGTCGGATATTTTGAACTGTCTCATGATCAGAAAAGTCATACCTCCTCTACATAAAGTTATCAAAAGTCACTTACAAAATTATTCTAATCAAATATATATAGTGTATAAATATATAAAATACATAAATATAATTAAAATATACTTATCCATATCTTCTCCCACAGTCGGTCCCTGACAGCAACATCCATCAATCGCTAGTCTTTGGACTCTATGGGAATGATGTCCGACCGCCTCACAAGGACTCTAAAAAAGGTAATGCATCTCCCACACGGTCTCCTCTATCGACCTCTCCTTCGCATCATAATAGACCATCACCTGATGCTGGCGGTTCCACATGTGTACCATACGTGTGGGATCATAAAATATCCGACTAGATGATGCACTTGCAATGCAAATACGTTATGCAAATATATAAGTGTATAAATACTATATAAAAAATAAAGTTGTGCTAATATAATAAAAACATACACTCAGATACCTGCGTAGTAGCATGTGCCTCAGATATGGACGATGGTAGAGGGTCAACTATCGATGGAGTAGATGTTGCTGGTGGAGTAGATGCCGTCGGTGGAGTAGATGCCGATAGTATAGGTTCCTAAGCAGCTAATGTCGAGGTGGATGGAGTATGCTCCGACTGCTTCTCAGATGCTGAACAGCGCAAAACCCATCGAGAGATAGGGGTGAAAGCTAGATGGTGTTTCAATGCCATCGTGACTTACAACGTTAATGAACATTAATCAATATAACATGTTGAACAATAATATTAGTATAGCATCAATAAATAATCTCTAATATATAGACTAATCAATTGACGGATCTATTGTTATGCAATGCAATAAATAAAAGCAACATGATATAAATATCCAAAAAATGTTATGCAAAAAATTCTACAATATGAATTACATTCAGAAATAATTAAGGATGAGCAACAGTCATAGATTCTGATATCTTGCGCGAACCTTGGTGTTAATCCAAAAATCTGAAAGAAGAATAAAGTAGATGATGGTGGTACCTTAAGGACTTAAAGTTGGAACCTTAAAGAGACATATCAAATTCTATTTGCTCAAAAGCTAAATCGGCTCTGTGCCTGAGATAGTCGGCTCCATGCCTGAGACATTCGGTTAGGATCCTCTCCCAGTCGGTTCGATCACGGCCCGAGCCGGCTCAGCTGCGTATCCGAGCTAGCTTGGCTATGTACCTTTCCCTCGATCACTCCCTCTCTTCCTCTCTCAATCTCTCTCATCGGCGATGGCTGTGAGGCCGAACCCCTTCCTTCCAGCTTTTCCATCTTTCGATCTTCCTCTCTTTCTCTCTTGATCTTCCTCGTTGGCGAGGCCGGACCCCATCCCTCTCTTTCTCACTCTCTCGATCTCCCTCGTCGACAAGGCTAGACCCCATCCCTCCCAGTGATGCTAGCGAGGCCGGACCCCCTTCCTCCCTCGCTCGCTCTCTCAATCTCCCACTCTCCCTCTCTCGATCTCCCTCATCGGTGAGGTTGGACCCCCTCCCTCCCAATGATGGCGGTGAGGTCAGATCCCTCCCACTCTCAAGTACAGATCCATCGAATATTTGGGGTTGGATCCAGTACCGATAATTAAAATTGGATCTGAATCTGAATATCCAAGTTCGGATCTAAATTCAATCCATTGATAGATCTAGTCCATAGCTGCCGACATGGCACGGTCCAAAAGCTATGGCATGCAATAATTATAATTTTTATAATAAATATTTATAATATTTATTATAAATATTTTATAAATTATTATAAATATACATGATTAATAAATAAGATTATAAAATTTTAAAAAAATTATACATACGGCTATAGAGAGCGGATCGCACCGAAAGCTCCGAGGGTCATCGACGATGATGCTAGAGGAGGACGACGGCACTAGAGGTAATTATAAAATAAAAGTAAGATAGTGAGATAAAGAAGAGAGAAAAAGAGAAAAGAAAGAGAGAGCAGGTGTGAACGGAGATGGGGGGCCAGGGGGAGGGGGCATAGTGACAAGGAGGCCAAAGGAGGCTTCGCACTCGTCGGGAGAGGATCAGAATGATGGTGGTGATGGTGGGGGGTAGGATTTCGCAAGAACCGAAGGAGGGTGGGGGGGCTAGCCAGAGGGGGGATTTGGTTTCGCATCGAGGTCGAAGGAGGATAGAGTGTGGGGGAGGGGTTTCACGAGGGACCGATGGAGGATCGAGGGTGGATGGGGGTTTGCCGGAGGGGGCGAGGTTTCACAAGGGATCGAGGGAGGATCGGATGGGGGTTCACTAGAGGGGGGGTTCACTGGGGACCAAGGGAGGGTCGGATGGGGGGGCGGGGTGGCGGGGTTTCGTAGGGGGCCGAGTGAGGGTGGAGGGGGGTTCGCTAGAGGGGAGGTTTTCGTGGGGGCCCGAGGGAGGGTCGGATGGAGGTTCGTCGGAGGGGGGGTTTTGCTTGGGATCGAGGGAGGGTCGGATGGAGGGATGGAGGGCCGGATGGGGGGAGGTAGGGAGGGGCGGCCCGGGATGGGGGGCTGGATGGGGAGGGGGAAGGAGGGGCGGCATCGATCGAGGGGGAGGAGGGGCGACGTCAGTCGGGGGGAAGGAGCATCACCGACGATGAAGAGGAGGGAGGGAGAGAGAGAGATCAAGCACGCACGAGAGGAAAAGAAAAATTTGGAGATTTTTAACCTAACCTACGGCAGCGGTTATCGAACCGCTGCCATAGATCTACGACAGCGGTTATCGATTCACCGTCATAAATCTACAGTAGCGGATTATCTAAAATTGCTGTCATAGATCTACAGTAGTGATTCTATAACCACTGCTATTGATCTATAGCAGCAATTTTTAATAACCGCTGCCATAGATTGAAAATAATTATTTTTCTTATTTTTTTTTAATATTATATAATTTTAAAATTTAATATCCATCTTTTGCATTCATTATCTAAATAATTATCATTAGAATGTTGTCGCAAAAGATCACCTCGATCTGATGGCCCTAGCTTCATCGATCGAAAAAATTTGATTTCGATGATCACTAATGACGATGCAATGATCTGATAAATGGAGATCTTCGATGGATCCAAAAATCTACAATGATGATCTCGATGATGTTGTAGCATACTATCAAAGTTTCACTTCAATCGAATATCATTATCATGATCAATTTAGTACGAAATGATTTCGACCGTTAAATTAGAAACAAGCGATCAAAGGATTAAATGGCATTTGATTATGAGATAATTTTTTAGTCAAATGATCTTTATTATAATTTAAATATTTTATACGGCGATGATAGTAAAATTCAAATCATTTTCGTATAAACTATTCATGTTAAGCAGATATTGCAAAAGCACGAGCATAACAACTAGTGAAGTTTCAGAATAGTTATCAGAAGATGTATAGTTTTAGATCGTTCTTCATCTCATGAGTTGAACTTTATAATCATCATCGTAAAAAATGATTAAAGTAGTAGCCAAGATCATTTATAAAAAAAATGTTTGATCCTTTGATCACTCGTTTATCATTTAATGGTCGAAACTAACATATACTAAATTGATCAAGATAACGATATCCGATTGAAGTGAAACTTTGATAGTATGCTACAAACATCACCAAAATCATCATTATAGATTTTTGAATCCATTGAAGATTTTTATCTATCAGATCATCGCATCATCATTCATGGTTGTCGAAATCAAATTTTTCTGATCAACGAAGCTAGGGCCATCGGATCAAGATGACCTTTTGCGATGACACTCTAATGATAATTATTTAAATAATAAATAATAAAGATGAACATTAAATTTTAAAATTATATAATATTTAAATATATATATATATATATATGACAGTGGTTACAATTAATCGCTGCCATAAATTAGATTATAGTAGCGGTTCCTACTAACGCTACTATAGGTCCGACTTATGGCAACGGTTATAATGAACCACTCTTATAGGTCGATCTATGGCAGCAATTTTTTATAACTGCTGCTATAGGTCCGACCTACGATAATGATTTTCTATAATCGCTGCTATATGTTGGACCTATAAGAGCGGTTATAAAAACCGCTGCCATAGATCTGACCTATAGCAGTGGTTAACGAAAATCACTGTCGTAAGAGCTATGGCAACGGTTTCAAAAATCGCTGCCATAGTATGCGCTGCTATAGGCTATTTCTATAGTTGTGACTTGCTCAGCATGCTTAGACCCCACTTTGATATGTTGTGTTGCTTACTGGGCTAGTGTAGCTTATTATTTTATTTTTTATTTTTCAGATCATGAATCATGATTATACTCAAGATGTGGGAGAGTGTGCTAGATCATTTAGAGATATTTGAGTTTTCTAAATTTCTAGCTTAGCTTGATTAGTTTGGATATTTTATTTAGCTAAAAAATTGACTTATATTACATAAAGATAATTGCTATAAAAAATGATTAATTAAATTTTATTAAATTAATTTTCAAGGATTAAAGAGTTATTATTATTATTATTTAAAAGCTTTTATGATTTGATCTGTAGCCTTGCATACTTGTAGTGTTCATCTTGCAAGTATGCAGCATCTATCATATGCTCGGTTCGAGGCATGATAGATTAAGAGTTATCAAAGCCTAGGTTTAAGATCATTAGTGATTGTGATAAGATCACAATAAAAATAGTGATATATTTTAAAACTCTGAAGACTTACCAGAAAGATTGAGAGTTGAATAGAATTAGGTAATGAGATATCTCTATTTATTTTTCTTGTTGATAACTTTGTATTATTTTGTCTGAATATTATTTATGATGCTTGCTATTTTGATAAACTTAAAATTTCATCTATTATGCCCATAGCCAAAGTGAAATGAGCTGGTCGAGATTTCTCAGGGTATGGTAATTTGAGTTTAAGATTCCTGATTTGTTAAATTTTGATTCAAATTAAGTGTAAGAGGATTTGTCATTGAATACTATTATGCATTGTGATTATTTGTTTATTCATTATTTAAGAAAATTTGGGAGCTCAATTTGATATGAGGTCATACTATGACATTACTGCTAGCTTGAAGTTAATTATTTTGGTGGCAATTTAGGATTCATTCATAAGAAGTTATTTAAAATTTGGGCTAAAAAAGATTTTTATGATATTTGACTAGAATAATTTTTGAGTTTCACACTTGTATATGGATCATATGATGAATTTGAATATGGTAATTGGCTCAACAGTTAGTCAAAATGGATGTGCTCAAGGTAAATTGGGGATGAGACTTAAAAGTTCTTCTATAGCTTCTTTTGAAATTTGAAATTCTTTAACTTACTTAATTTATAATATATGATAGCATATTTTAATTGGAAGCTATTTAGTACATCTAAAGAAATTTTGATGGTTTAAATTAGAGGGTGTAGTAGAAGTGTGGTGATTTGAATTATTTTGAACTCGTCAGTAATATTAATTCTTTGAGTTAGATGTTTGTGATAGATAATATGATTTGATATTTCTTATAGAGAAAAATCATTGATAGTGGGAAGGACCATGTTTTGATTTTGGGTGATATTCTACGATTTTTACTAGTAGGTCCTCTATGTACTAGGCTAAGAAAGCTTTTGGCATCCTGAGTCTTGGATAAGTGGACCATCAAATCTTAATCTTGGATTTGGAATATTTGAAGCTTTTGCTTCTCTATCTACTAGAAAGAATGTGAGATTGTTTATCAATCTTAGATTTTATACTTGAATATTTATCTTTAATAGTATATTAAAGTTTGTTCATAATCTTATGATAGATCAATTAAGTCAAGAGCAATTAATATTTTTGGCAAGAAAACTTAATATCCTTACTTGTAATTAACATATTAGTTTTGATTATAAGAAATGAATGGTTCTAATTTAGACGAACTCTTTAGGTATTGATCTTTTCCTTATAAAATAATTTATTGATAATTTGCATCGAGAATTAGAATATTGAAAAGTTCAAGGATAAGATTAGTATAATGAATCCTAACCTTTTGAAAGCATAGTTAAGAAAAATTTTGAGAATGAAATTTTTTTTTAGGGGGAGAGAATGTGATACCCTAACCAGCCCACGAAAAAAAAGCCTATATCAATTTTAGAGCACCAAAAAAAAGAAAAAAAAGAGAGAGAAAGGGAGGAAGAGTACTCCCAATAGGAGTCTTCTTCTCGGATTGATTTGGATTGGAGCTAGACTTAGAGCTCCTCTCTATAAGAGGAGATCTTCCTCCTCTCGGCAATCACTCACCACCGAGAACCCCTCTCTCCCTCACCACCTTTCTCTCTCTATTTTTTCCTTTCTTGATTCCAGATGATCTTTATCATGCTCACCGAAATCAATACCATAGCTCACTAGAAAGAAAGGTAAGAATCTCTCTAATCTTTCTCTTCATCTTCCATGACTCATATGTGTTGGGACTCCAACTAGGCATCATTGAAATTTTTCAAAAAAATCCAACCTATGATTTCCCCTATTTTTTGATGATATTTATGGGTTTTTTGATGTTGTTCGTCACCATCAGTCATCGGACCAAGGCATTCAGTCATGCTGCCATGGTCTCTCTTCCAACATCCATGGGCGCCACTGGTCAGGGAACCCTATGCTTCAGGAAATAAGGGGATCAAAGGGTCCCCTATTCTGCCAAAGAAGAGAGGAAGAAGAAGGAGAAAAAGAAAGAGAGAAAGGAGAAAGGAAAAAGAAAGAAGAAGAAGAAAGGAAGAAAAGAAAAGAATAAAAGGAAAAAAGAGAGTCTCTCTCTTTCACTCACTTTCTATCTCTAGGCTTTCTCTCTCTTATTTGTTTCATTTGATCTTCTCTCTCTATTCTTTCTCTTGTTTCTCTCTAGCCTTTCTTTTTCCCCCTCTTGTTCATTTTTTCCCTCTTCTTAGACCTATTTTCACTCCCTAAAGGGAAGATGACCTCAAAGTCTCTCTCTTGCAATTGTATTGTTCCTAATACAACAGTCCTAACCATCACTATCGGACAATACACTAGCTTCCACCCGGCTCTTATGAGATCTTGCTAGGTTCGTTCATCCTTGACTATAGTGTTTAACTTATATGCTATTTTGACCTTCGATGATATAAAATATGCAAACTAATTGATTTAGGGTCGTTGAGCTTCATCATTTGATAGACCTACCCTTAATCTATCTTGATTTAAGTATGAAGCCACCCTAGTCGTACCCCTAGTTGGGTTATTTCTCTTCCCTAAACCATTTGGGTGTTTTAGGATTTATTATCAATGAGCATCTAAGAAATTGACTAATTAATTAAATTTTAGAGATTTTGAATAGGTCTATTCGATTTATTTGATTGAAGTCGAATTTTGAAGCACGATGAGATAAGTCATCCAATACTTCAAGTATGCTTTGAATGATCATTGAAAAAATTATAATTAGGTTATTTAATTTGAATTATAATCTCTATTTTCTATTTTACAAAATTGATCAAGTATGAATTATTTTATTATTGTAAATAATTTATTTTGAACATATGATCTACTTTGAGAAATGTATTTGGAAAATCTGATTGAGGAGTTTGTGAACTTGCTTTTATATATGTTCTCAGCATGGCAATGACATGGTCCCGCCTATTGGACCATCAACTTGTAATCTGAGAAACTAGTTTGTGCAATGAGTTTCTTGTATCAGACCCATACTACTAAGTTACATGGTAGTAGCATGATGTTGAGTTCATTATATCAGTATACAAAATTAATTATTTTCAAAAAAATATGTTATTTGAGATTTGTTCCTTCTAGTTAATATTATGTGATCTATTTGCTCAGTATGCTTAGACCCCACTCTAATGTATTATATTGTTTACTAGGCTAGTGAAGCTCATTAGTCTTTTTTTTTTTTTTTCAAATCATGAATCATGATTGCTCGAGACTTGAGGGAGTGCGCTAGATTGGTTGGAGTTATTTGAGTTATTTAGATTCCTAGCTCAGTTCAACTTAGCTTAGTTTGATTTTGTTTGGATATTTATTTAGATGGAACGTTATGATTTATATGAGATAATGATATTTGTTATGGAAAAGGATTTAATTAGTTTTCATTAGATTGAATTTTGAGAATTGAAGACTTATCATCATCATCATCATTTTTATTATATAATTTTGAAATATTTTATGACTTGATCTATAGCCTTGTATGTTTGTATGGCATAGCCTACAGATATGAAGCATCTATTTTTTAGATGTATGATTTAAAAAGCCAATTATTGGCTGATGCATTATATTTTTCTAAATCATATTTTATGCTTGATTTATTAAAATTAATAAATTAAATATTTTCTTATGTATTCATGTATAATGTGTCTGTGAATCATCCAAAAAGTTAATGAACAATGACACATTCTTAAGAATTAAGAATTTGAGATATGTATCATTATACATTAACTCCTAAATAGCTCTCAATCGTTGAATCATCAAAGGGATGATGATGGATCTATCAAGATCGATGCATGGATCGCTTTTCTTTCGAATAAACAAATCTCAAAGCTATAGTATAGGGATACTAGAGCTAGAGTGTAAGTGATTATCAAAGAATAATGGTATTTAGTATGACCAACAATGAGAAGTCACTTGGATGTCTACTCACTCATCAGTGACTTGCTCGATGCTATTATTGTGTGAATAGTTCTTAGACCTGCAGTGTCTCAGCTACTCAAAAAGGGTTGCTATAGTTTGACAATATATAAACATGGTCCCTAGTCATTCAAGGCCTTACAGTGTTTGTTGGCTGTAGTGGATTTGCTATAGGAGTAGGGTGTACACTTATAGGAGATCTATCAGCCTTAGTAGCTGAAGAGTAGTCTTATGCAACCAAAGAGACTAAGTCCATAAGTCTGTGGCCATAGCAAGGTAATAATGACAAGGAGTTTTCATGGGATTCACAATTGGATTCAAGCTAATTAAGTCTAGTATATGATGAATGCTTAGGATTTGATGAGTTTTCATAACCTACATCCTGTCCAAACTTTCGATAGAAGAATTGAATCATATGATAACTACAACTAGATGTTCTACTTTTAGTTTTGCTAGGTTGCCACTATATATTTCTAGATGTCATTGGTGGACTATAAGAACTCACTATGATCATTTTGGATCAATGATATTTGGTGGGTGTGAGTTAGAATTATTCCAATCTATTGAAAGAAGTTTCAATAATACTACGATAGAGATCATGGCATCTCACAAAATTAAACCTATGGGGTCACACATTAAGGGATTCATCTTGGATTGATTAACTAGGCTTGTGAAGTCCTAATTGGATTAGGATTTGGTGAAATTTTATTGGATTTAGGAGAACCATGCTAGCACATGGTTAAACCTAATTCTTCTTTGGACTTAGATTCTTTGTTGGATAAGGATTAGATCAAGTCAATCAATTGCTTTGAACCTAACCTAATTCCATTAGGATTTGGGTTTAAGGGGCACCACATTGGGCGCCCCTTATGGGTTGGATCAAGCCAAATAAGTTGGCACCTTGCCGCATTATTTTTCTCCCTAGCATTCCTCTTTTGGCATGGATTAAAAGGAAGGGAGAGAGGGGTGCACACCACCTCTAGATAAGATCCAGAGGAGGTGCACACCCCATGGAAGTTGCATGGAGGTTGAGAGGGGTACTCACCTCTCTCTCTCTCTCTCTCATTTTAGCATCGAGAGAATAGAGAGAAGGCATGCATCCCCTCTCTTGCATGTGTGAGAAAACTAAGAGGGGCACCAACTCTGCTTTCCTATTTGGGCGTGATCTATTTTCATTTGGATTTGGTTTTCTTGGAAAGAAAATCATCATGGGAGGAAAGAATCCTTATGTGATAAGGACTTGCCTTTTAACCCTAATTGGAGTTTGATTTCGACTCCAAGAAGGGCTCTATTAAAGAGGCCCTCCTCCTAGGGTTTGGTGGAATTTTAAGAATTCAGATTGAGCCCTCTCACTATATCCATGCCCTCTTCTCCCTCTCCTCTGTATCCCATGACTAAGTGTTAGGCGTCCCACATCTCTACACATCCAAGGTTAGTTCGGCAATCTTGTTCTATGCCAAGCAAAAGAGAAAAGACTGTTGGAGATTTCGTACCAAAATATTATGGTAGAAAAAAAAAAGAAATAAAAATAACACAATCAAATATGTGGATTAGATTAAGGTCTACCTCAACAGAGCATGCAAAGCTTCACTATAAGAAAGAAATAAATATAAGAGGAGATTATCTACTCTCAATACTGGTATACAATTTTCTTAATAAGAAGCTATCCTTACAAAGCTCTCTCTTAAAGATCTCCTAGAATGATCATTGTATGCTGCCTAACTATCTGCCAGAAGGCCCTGCTCCTACTGTCTGCTGGCACTCACATCATGTTTCAAAAGTCTGTCAGTTGTCCACTACTCATCAAGACTCTGCTCTCGATTTCTACAGTCTACCACCTGCTCCTTGAAGCCATAGGCCCTTTTATAGGCATCTGATAAAGTTTAATCCATGTCCAAAATGAATTCTGATTTTCAGAATAACTCAAACATACCCTACTGACCCTTGGATGACTACCGCAAGAGTTTAATCATGCTCCCTTGTGCATATCTTCTTTGCCTGGTCTCTATTTGGGCAATTCATGGACTCATTGGACTCCATTCATCATTCTGGACCTTGCTATGGGCATATTATGGAAGAATTTGAGGCACTTTCCTCAACAAAGATGCGATTCAAGCATTGAGGAAGATCAACTATTGATCTAGGATCCAAAAGGTAGCGATTCATCTCGAAGAAGATGGATCTACAACAACAAGACAACGATCCAAAATAGATCCCAGTGGATACTTATAGAGGCTGGACATTTGTGCGGCTAGATCAGGACCATAGACATCCTCAAATCTAGATATTGAAGAAAGGCAGGAGTAATTCAGGTATAGATCATCTCCATTCTCTTGAAATTAGATCTTGTTCTTATTTTCATCATATGTTAGATCTTTAGGTGTTAGATTAGATCATTACATGAGTAGATTAAAAAGGATTTTTAATCTATCTATCTTGCGCTATAATTTATATTTCAAACTTATTTTGAAATTTGCATGCAAAATACATAAATTTCAACATGGTATTAGAGCCATCATTCATATACATGAGAGTAGGATGAGATATGATTTCTAATCAAATCTAAAATTAATAAGATTAATATTCCAACATCAGTGTGATTTATAAGGTTGTCTTGGCATAAGGTTTATCCCTTATGTTGTAAAGATTGTCCTACATCGATGTTGGATGTTTTGAAACATATTTTCAAATTATTTTAATCATAATTTTAGATTTGATTTTACATGCACGAGATATGTGTCTTGTTAGCTTTAGATTTGAAAATTATATATATAATATATACTTTATAAATTTTAGATCTAAAACACCATATATGAGATATATAATTTTAGGTTTAGATCTAAAAATATTTCAAGATTATAAACTATTAATTCATGCACTTAAACATAATCTAAAATTGACCTTCGAATCTGAATTTTAGGTTGTGCATGAGGGTATGGGTAGAACAATTAGGTCTAGTGATTGGACTATAATTAGGGCTTTTGATTAGATCAGGTTAGAACCCTTATTGATTTTGAGCAGTCAATCGAACCTAATCAATAGTTGATTAGTATTAGGTTAAAGGGGCTCAATATCGAGTTTAGTTGTAGTTGGTCACATCAATTCATATTTGATATGAGTTGACTAACTCAAGACCTAATTTGGCTCAATGGTTTGAGCCCGAGTCATGACTAGGCTAACCTCTTCAATTCTAATTGACTGATTGGTGTCTAAGGCAAGTTTACCTGGCTAGAAACAAATGGTGTCTAAGGCAAGTATTGTTGGAAACATGTAAAGATTTTATGCATATTTTTCAAAATATTTTTGAAAATATAAGCAGCGAAAGATATTAGATTAAACCTTTTAATCTAAACATGCATTAGATTTTATCTATAAACACCCTACAATAGGATCTATGATACGATATCATGCATATAAAATCTAAAACATGAAAATAAATATGAGATCATATCTCAAACCTGATTCTAAAATGGAGATCGCAGCTTCTCAAAAATTCATAGATCTGAAACTTGCTTCAGCCGTGCACATGAACAGCCTCTATGGATATCCACGCGAAGCCCGACTTGATCTGCTCCTGAAGTGCTAGCTTCTTGCAAAGACAATCTTAATGGCTGAATAAGGGAATAAGAAGAAGGGATTGATATACAAGAGAACAGCCTTCTCTTATGTCTCTCACAAAATCCTAGCTAACTCACCCCAAAGAGGAACTACTTCCTCTTGATCTCACATGCCAAGAAGCCCACCCCAAGCCTCATGCCTTAGAGATTCTCTCTATGGTTTCCCATGCCCAAAAAGCTCTAACAAAATTCTATGCCTTGTGTCTCACAAAGGCTGAATTTATAGAAGGCTAGGTAGCATGGATAAGGAGGAAGTGGAGATTAGAACAAAGTCTAATTCAAAATCTTTTTGAATGAAACTTCACCAACTCAAACTCTATCCACAGAGAGTGGGCGGCAAGGGGTGTTTGGCATCCATAAACCTCATGCACAACTAGTTTGTGTGGCAAGAAAGTTAGGGCTATTTTAGGGTTAGGTGCATAGCAGGATGCAGTCCATGATTGGACTCTTGGTTCTCATCCAATATGGCTCAAATCAAATCTCATTTGATTAAACCCAAATATATGAGTTAACATAATCTAATTAGGCTCTAATCTTCTTGATCAAATTAAGAATTAATTGAATCCATGATTTGATAAAATCAGGATCTCACCTTTCTTAACGATTAGGTCATCCAAATAATCTAATCGAGTCGGTCCTAATTGAATCTAACTTAATTAGTCTTGATCCAATCCTCATAACTCAATCAAATTGAGTTAATTAATAATTTTATTATTAATCAATCTTTCTTTAATTAATTATATTAAGTTACTCATTGATAAACATATTAAATATATTTAAAAAAATATTAATTTATAAATTAATTTATCTTTATTTCCTAATAATTGATATTTTTATCTATTTTTTTGTGGAAAAAAGGATCACCAATAAAAAGATCTCGACTTATAGATCACAACAAAGCAAATTTAGAGTAAATTGGACTCAAAACAGATTTAAATTAAAATAAGAAAGCATACGGTATTATAGAAAATAAAGATACTTTGCTAGGAAATCAAAAAGGATGCATATATCATTATAAAAAAACATTTTTTTTTTTTTTTTTTTGTAATTTTCTTGATGAAAGAGGCGCTAGTTGGTTTTGTTTTTATGGGAGCTAGCGGGCGCGTAGCTGATATGGGTGTGTGAGGTGGGCATGTCCGCAGTTTCAATGGTTCACGAGCGGGCGGTCGCACAGATAGGTTTGGAAGCGGCATGGCCTAATGTGCAGGTCTTCACATTGAAATAGAGTCCCAAATATGACTCTTTTCACATGGTTCCTCTCCGTTTCTCACTCAAACTCACCTCTATATAACCAGTCGCCCCTCTTCTCACAATAGTGGCCTCCACAGCCTAAGCAGTTGTTCCACCTCTCGGCTCTATCTTTCTTTCTTTCTTTCTCCAAACTCTTCTCCCTTCTTTCTTCTTCTTCCAAATTTCTAAACCAAAAACCTCAATTTACTTCTCCATAAAATCTTTTCTTTCTGTTCTTGATCCCTACTCCAATTTGTTGGAAGGAAGACCTAAAGTTTCAAGATGAAGATTTCAGCAAGAAACATCCTGATGACCGATCGATCGACTTGTTCTCAGAAGATCATTATGATCTTATTTTGATGATATTTGTTATTTACCATCTTTTATATTTTTTTAAATTTATAATAAAGAGTATTTTTATTTATAAAATTTTTTGTGTGTTTATAAAATTGATCGAGAATAGTTTATGACTCTTGGGATGAGCCATGTTCTACGGGTATGGTTCGTGCTTTTAGGATAAATTATATTTAGATTAATTTTTTTATTATATCTAATTCAATTTAGACTAGATTATAATTTTAAGGGACGGATTGTGATCTAAGGGTACAGAACATGCTTTCTAAGATAGTATATCTTTATTGATTAGATATCAATTATAGTATATTAAAAAGAATACCAGCTGTCACATAAAAAATCAATTAAGATCCTGAGAATCCATCTCCATACTTGCAACTCTATTCTGATTAATTTACTATTTATTTATTTTTTAAATTAATTTAAGTAGTTTTTTAATAATCAACTTTTAATTAATCTTAATCTTACTTTTAATAAATTATTTAAATATAATTAACACGATCCTTAAGGATATGATCCCGACTCATCCTATCTATATAGTAGTGAGTTAGGTTTTATTTTTGACTACCTACGACAGCGATCAAATTTTGGTACCATTATTGAAGATCATGATTTAGTTGCTTAAAAAATAATAAAAATAATAAAATAATTAAAATAATAATAAAATAATAATAATAATTAAAATTTAATAAAAATTAATAAAATAATTAAAAAATAATAATAAATTAAAAAATAATAATAAAAAAATTTTAAAAATTTAAAAGTTTAAAAATTAAAAAAATAATAATAAATTACACTGACACTGCATAAGCTGTTTAGAAGATTAGAGACCTAACCACAAAATATAACAAGTAAAAATTTTCCACTTTTGATTGGATATTTTGTTTTATTTGCATTACATATCCATAAGATAATTTAAGGGCACTAAACCAAATTAAATAAGATAAGATGGAAATTTGATCATTCTTTCTTAGTCCATAAATTACTTTCTTGCATCTGCATGACCTAGATCCTAATTTTTAAAATGAATTAGATGTTGGCCCTTAAGGATAATCGAGCTTATTAGGATAAGAAATCCTAAGAGTTGGACCGGATTAGGACTAGTTAGTTTAACTGATATCTAAGACAAGTGGTTCAGGAATTGCATTCCAAAGGAAGGTGGTTACTTAATTAGTTCTGTTAGCTTATCTGACCAAGATAATTGGTGTCTAAGAAAAATAACGGAAGGACTTCCATCGATCTTACACTTATCTGGCTAGTTGAGTGGCTGATCTTATACTTGGAGGGCTTGAAGGTGACCTTGATAGTTAGGAGCTGTCTAGATCTAGGATAACCTTTAGCCAGGATTGGTTGTACAACTTGATTGCAAACAAACATTAAATTTAATTAAACTCCTTTAATCTATTTCTTAAATTTAGGACTCCCTAGGTTCTCATATTTAGAATTTCTTTCATCCTTTTCTTTTTTAAAAAAATTCTAAAATAAATTATAATAACTTAATTCTGTGGTTGCTTTAAGGTATAATTGTAGAGTATTTACTTGGGCATTATTCATCATGATCCAAAATTCAATCCTTAGATCCTAAAATTAAACGAACCTTTGGAGCATACAAGTCTAGAATTATGGCTGCACCCTATCGTCAGTTGAGAAAATACTTTATCCCTTCTTCTTACACCTACGATCCCTATATACCCATGTATGAACCTGATAATGGTGGAATTTATGAGGTTAGAAACTCCATAAATATCCAAAATAAGGTAGATGAGTTGTCCCAAAAACTTGATCATCTATTGAATATGAGACACTCTTCTGCCTTATCTTTGCATGTGTGTGATATATGTTCAAGTCCCAACCATCTGGTTAGTGAATGTCCAACTGCATATCGATCTTAGAAATTTGGGCATGAGCAGACTTATCCAACCCAACCCAACTATAAATTATTACAATCCTTACTCCAACACCTATAATCTAGATTGGAAAAACTATTCAAATTTTTACGAGATATTACAACCAACAACTGATTATGAACCTGGTTATCTAGAATAAAATTATACGGCATTCCAATATCAAAATGTTTAACAACCATCTTCAAGTGCCTATAGTTCGGCATTTAAAGAAGAAGTTTCACACATATTGGAGGGCTCAAGATGAACACTCACTCCCACACTCAATCAATTGCCAAGCTGGAAATCCAAGTCAGTCAACTAACTGCTACATTTAATAGTTAGAAGAAGGAAGAATTATTTAGTCATCCCATAATTAACCCAAGGGAGCAATATATGGCTGAGAGCCCTAATGTTCATGAAATCCATATAGAACAGCCTAATACACAAACTAAAAATTATTTTGAGGTGAATGTACCTAAGTTGTAATTACGGAAGCTACCCCTATAATTATTTTTCAAGACCTAGTGCATACATGTTGGAATTCTTTTAGAATAGATAATTTTAATGTAGATCGGTATACTGAAAATATGAACACATTATTAGAGCCACCCAATTTTAGCACCACTCCCCCATAGATTGAGAAATATGAAATAATACCTATTTCAATAGCTTTCCCTCTAGAATCACCATCTTTTTCAGAACTAAATCCATCCTTGGTCACACCTGAGTATGCATGTTTAGAATCGAGTGACGTCCTTCTAGTATCTATTGCATCTTACTTAATTCTTAATCCAAAAATTTAATTTATAAGTATATTAGAAAAATAAATAGAAAAAATTCTCAACAAACAAGAGTCCATGAATGGGTTCATAAATTATTTTCTTAAAATTAGGAATAAAAAATTAACTAAGAACGGGATCATGAATTACTTGCTAGAAATTAGCAAGAAAATACTAAAAACTATAAATATTGAGATCGCAAGCCGTCTTCCTGAGATTGGCAATCCAAAATCATTAGAATTTGTCAATCCAATTTTTGACATGGGATAGGTAGAATCGCCTGGTCTGGCTGAAGATGTTACTTAGCGCTTGTTGGAAGGCAACCCATTATTTTTTTTTCTTTCAAGTTTCTAGTTTTTTTCTATTTTTGTCGGAGACTAATAAGATGTTTAGCCTAAGTTAGAGGGAGCACATCATCAAAATATCCTATATGAATCTGATGGAGTATAATGAAGAACCTACAAACAACAAACCAGGTGGTATCCCTTCTTGAAAAATATTTTTATTTTTCTCTTCTTCCATTGAGGACAATGAAAATTAAGTTGGTGGGCAGAATAACTAACTTTAAAACTTATGAGTCCTCAAGTATGATAATTAGCTTTATATATCCAAACTTTATTTTGATTAAGAGTTATTAGGCATCCTAAATCAATGAATGATTAATGGTCTAGATAATTTTAGAGATACTGAGAAGTAAATTATTAAGAAAATCTAATGAATGGTAGGGTTTAGACCAGACTAAACTTTAAGAGTAACTCTATAATCTTCTTCTTACTGATGTCAATAAGGAATCTACTTCATGAAAGTTGGATGGAAAGATTGAAATATGCAAAAGTCTTTCTTAAAATCTACTATATAAAAAATATTAATTTTTTACTGAGTAACCGAATCTCTTCACTTAAGTAAGCATTATAGTTCGCATCAAAAGATGGGCAATATGAATTAAAAAGAGAAGTTTAGCATTGTTCCACTGTGTAACCGAGCTCCTTCACCTAAGTAAGCATTGTGGTTCACATCAAAAGATGGGGATGCAAGAAATCAGAAATATATATATATATATATATATATATATATATATAATAATAATAATAATAATAATAAAGTGGATAATAAGAGGACTAAAAAGATAATAAAACCATCTCACATCAACTTAGAGGATTTAGAGAGTAAAGTAGGGACTTGGTGAAAGAAGATCTCTAAAAATTTTGATGGCTAACACTCAATAACTAATTGGGTCGAATTAGTAATCCGACGACATATCTCTTTAATAGTCTTACCAGGTATCAGCATCCTTAGGAGTGTTTAACCTAATTTTTAATTTAAGATTAAGTTGGTATATATTGCTAATTAATCTACTTTACTCGAGAATGAGCAAAGTTTATGTTGGTGGGTGTGATAAACATATTAAATATATTTAAAAAATATTAATTTATAAATTAATTTATTTTTATTTTTTAAAAATTAATTATTTTATCTATTTTTTATAGAAAAGAGGATCATCGATGAAAATATTTCGATTTATGGATCACAACGAAGAAAATTTGAAGCAAATTGGACTCAAAATAGATTTAAATTAAAATAAGGATGCATATGATATTATAGAAAATGAAGATACTATGCTAGAAATCCAAAAAGATGCATATATCATTATAAAGAAATAAAAGTTTTTTTTTATAATTTTTTTGATAAAAGAGGTGCTAGTTGCTTTTGTTCTTATGGGAGCTAGCGGGCGCGCGGCTAATCAAGGGCGCATGAGGTGGGCATGTCCACGGTTTCAGCAGTTCGTGAGTGGGCTATCGCACAGACGAGTTTGGATGTGACATGGCTTAAGGCGTAGGTCTTCACATAGAAACAGAGTCCCAAATAGGACTCTTTTCATGCGGTTCCTCTCTATTTCTCACTCAAACTCTCCTCTATATAACTAGTCGCCCCTCTTCTTCTCATAATAGTGGCCTCCACAGCCTAAGCAGCTGTTCCACCTCTCGGCTCTCTCTCTCTCTATCTTTCTTTCTCCAAACTCTTCTTCTTTCTTTCTTCTTCTTCCAAATTTTTAAACCAAAATCCTTAACTTCTCCATAAAATATTTTCTTCCTGTTCTTAATCCATGCTCCAAGTTGTTGAAAGAAAAACCTCATGCTTTAGGATGAAGATTTTAGTGAGAAGCATCTCGATGGCCGGCTGATCGACTTGTTCTCAAGAGATCATTATGATCTTATTTTGATGATATTTTCTATTTTTTATCTTTTATATATTTTTTTAATTTATAATAAAGACTATTTATATTTATAAAATCTTTATGATTTTATAAGATTGATCTCGAATAGTTTATGACTCTTGGGATGAGCCATGATCTACGGATATGGTTCATGCTCTTGGAATAAATTATATTTAGATTAATTTTTTTATTATATTTAATTTAATTTAGACTAGCCTATAACTTTAAGGAATGGGCTATAATCTAAGGGTACAGACCCTGCTCTCTAAGATAGGTTATATCTTTATTGATTAGGTATCAATTACAGCATATTTAAAAGAATACCAGCTATTAGATAAGAGATCAATTGAGATCCTGAGAATCCATCTCCATTCTTGCAACTCTATTTTAATTAATTTACTATTTATTTATTTTTTAATTAATTTAAGTAGTCTTTTAATTAATCTTAATCTTGCTTTTAATAAATTATTTAAATATAATTAACGTGATTCTTGAGGATATGATCTTGACTCATCCTATCTATATAGTAGTGAGCAAAGTTTTATTTTTGACCGCCTAAAATAGTGATCAAATTTTGGCACCATTGCTAGAAATTATGATTTAGTTGCTTAATTTTTTTAAAAAAAATAATAAAATAATAAATAATAAAAATGATATAATAATAATAATTAAAAATTAATAAAAATTAATTAAAAAATAATAAAAAAATTAAAAAAATAGTAAAAAATTTAAAAAAAAAAAAAAAATTACACTAACACTGCATTAGCTGTTTAGGAGATTATAGACCTAACCATAAAATGTAATAACTAAAAATTTTTTACTTTTGATTGGATATCTTTTTTTATTTGCATTGCATATCTTATCGAGCATAGGTTGCTATATGCTATATAGGTTGGTTGTCCTCTTAACTGAGTATGGAGATATTGGTATGGCATACATATGAGATGTATGGGTACATCATCATGGAATGTGACCAACTTTAGAGCATTCTGCTATCGAGAATATCTTTGATGGGATATAGGTATAAATATCTCTTAGACCTGAGATCACCTCAGTGACTTACAAGTAACTCACTGTACTTTGATACCAGACTAACTAAATTTCTAATTCATCAATGAAAGACTTTTGGGCATAGTCAAGTACTTGCAAAGTCGGAGTGTGATCAATATAAAATTGACCACTCCAAGAGTTGGAGAAGAATGTATCACTATATTTCAATATAGCAAAATCTTGGCCAGGATAATCCATCAGATGGATTTAATATTTTGAAATATAATATGGACAACCTGATCAGAGTTGACGATTGAACTCTGATGTGTCCTATGAGCATTATGGTCAAGGGGATGAATTATATGGAAACTATATCTGCATGGGTTCTAAGGATGGTGTTCTACACCTTCAATCTATCCGACTGTCGGATATCATTACTAGATGGTCACTTTGATTGGTATAAAAATTTATTCCTATGCTGAAACTATTTTATTAAAATAAATTTTTTATATGAAGAAATGTATAGTTACCCTACACAAGCCCATAAAAAGTAGACTTTTCTTTGATGTTGATTGAAATAATTAGAAATGCTCAAAAGAAAAACTTTTTATGTTCTAGACTTAACTCTTTATTGAGTTTTCATAATACTTGATTCCTCAATATCTCACAGATTCTCTGATCTGTGCATCGATTTTCTTTTAAAAATGCTTAATTTAATTCAATTCTTAAGCATAATCAGGTATCTAAATACTAAATACTAATTTTTTTGATGACTTAAAATTTTAAAATTTTTATTTTTCTCCCCCCCAACTTAATCAACATTATCCTCAATAGAGAAGAAGAAATAAAGGGTGTAATAAAGAACATAAAAGAATACACTTGACTTAATGTATTTGCTCTAGCATATGTCTTTGAAAATTTAAGCTCTCCCTCCAACTTATTCAAATTATCCTAAAAAGAAAATCAATTAAAAAATAAATTAAACTAAAGAAAACTAAATATTAGGTTACCTTCTAATAAGCCCTAAGTTTATCGTCTTCAACCAGACACAATGCAGCTTACTATCTTATGTCAAATACTGGATTGATAAATTCTAATAGTTTTAGATTGCCAATCTCAGGAAGATAATTTCTTATCTCTTTATTAATATAATCTTTGTTAATTTTAAGAACATAATTTGTGACCCCATTCTTAGACCTATGTTTATTAAGAATTTCTCCTATTTGTTCTTCTAAAATTCTCATGAATTGAGTTTTTGAATTAGGAGTTAAGTTTAATGCACCGGGTACTGGAAGGGTGTCTAAAGATGGGTTTAATTTTAAAGATAAATTAATGCGATCTTGCTTAAACAACTTTATTGACACTTTATTACATACGTCATGATTTTTATAAGAAGAACCAGCTTCTAGGGTTGAAGAGAATAGGACATTAGGTTTATAAGTCTCGGATAAATCATCTATTCTCTTTTTTTCTATGTCTTTCTCATTTAAATTGGAACCAGCATTAGTACTAGCTCCAGGCTTAGATTCTTCTATATGGTTAGTCTTAGTACTAATCTATTTCTTTAAATTTTTATTTTGGCTAGCATCAATACTAGCCTCTCTCATTAGATCTTGGTATGGGTCCATAAGAATTCTATAGCTTTTAAATTCAGAAATTACTTTGGCATTCTCTAATTGCGGATTCTTAGATGGGACATTAGATTGATAATTTAATCCAGATGGTCGGTGGACAATGGATGGACTGTTTATAGGATTTGCAATTAGTAGGCTCGATAATTGACCTAGTTCTCTCCTCATGTTAGATTCAGCTAGTTGTCTAATTTGAGCTTCTAGCCTGACGATAGATTGTTGCTGAGTCAGAATCAATTGTTGAAGTTGGTTAAATCTATCGTTAGCTAGATTGGTCTATTAAGGAGATGGGTATGAGAACTGATTATAATGTGGTGGCTGAAAAGGCTGACTAGGCTGAACTCTATTATAAGCATAGTTTTGGTATTGAGGTCTATTCTGATAATTTTGCACTGATGGAGTTTCGGTCTAAGCCTGAGTCTATTATGATTTTCAAGAAAAATTAGGATGATTTCTTCAGCCAGAGTTATATTAATTTGAAAATGGATCATTAACCAGCTTGGAGTAGACTTTAGTAGCTTGGACTTATTCTTAGATAAAAGGTAGAAACTATGCAGCCATAGGACATTCACTCACATGATGGGTTGGGCTAGCATAGATTGAACAATTCTCCTAATAATTAGAAGATGATGTGCATTGTGCAGGAGATTGTTGACCTAGGGTTAGGACTTGATCTAATTTCTGAGTAAGAAAGTTCACTTTATTTATCAAATTTGAATCAGCCTTATGACTAGATTCAAGATGTTTAAATTCATGGATTCCTGCACAGGTTTAGTAGAAAGATAATGAAGCATGATTAATTGAGTTTTCACTCAGAATTTCAAACAAGGTATAGGCTTCATCCTCACTCTTGTTCATGAATGCACCTCCATAAGATGCATCTACCATCTATCTGTATTGATCTTCTAAATCCTCATAAAAAGCTTGAACTATTTGCTACTTAGACAGACCATGTGAAGGAAAATCCTGATTTCCCAGTCCAGGTTCGCCCAGATCTGATTAGATCAAGAGATATATTTTAAAATTTTCTCTTGATCTTAATCAGATCTTGATATGTTTCAGATCTGATTCTTATTATTTTAATAAATAAAATAAAACAAGATAAATTAAATCAAATTCAATTTACCTGATTTGGGTAATCCTATTACCCTGTAGATGATCCTGATTGCAGCGGAAGGTTCTGGATCTTAGCCACGCAAGCGCCTGGCCTCTACCAGTATCCACTCAGGTTGGATCTGGAGATCCTCTTCTTCTCTATCACACCTCCAAAAATCAGATCTGGATCTGATCTGGAGGATCTTCAAAACTCTTTTGAAGATCTGCAGTCGTCCTTTTGCAGCAGCGCAGCCTTCTTGCTTTTGATCGCCTTTCCTTGATCTGAATCGCACCAACCAAAGTCCAAAACACCTTTTGGACGTGGAGAGCAAGGGGAGAAGAGACTATGGCATGGAGAAGGAGGGGAGAGGCAGCCTTGGGGCGTGGGAAATCTCATTTGAATTAGGGTTGGGCGCAGGGTCTTATTTATAGACCTCTTGTGATCCAACTCCTCTTCCTCTCAACCAATCACAACCCTTTGTGAAATCAGATCTAAATCTGATTGGTTGGAATAGAGACCCCTGGATTCCTCCTTAGAGGGCGCCTAAGACCAGTCAAACTGGATTCTTAGTAGAACTCTGATTGGAATCCAAAAGGGAGGTGGAGTCCTTGTCCAACAAGGACTCCTAGGCGCCTCCTACTTGGGCTCACGCCACCCTTGGCGTGCGCCCTTCTCCTTGCCAGGTTCTGGCAGGGGGACAAGCCCCCACCAGCTCTCCAATAGGTGCATGACATGTGGTCAAAAGTCAAAGGGTGAATGGTCAACGTTTGACCAGTCAAAGGTAGACTTTTGACCAAAGTCAAAGAACAAGAAATGGCAGGTGACCAAAAATGGCAGGTAATGTCTTACAAATAAGACAACCTATTCTGACTTGGACAACCTCCAGTCAGACCATATGAAGGCCTCTGATTGAGCACAAACTCCTTTGGCTCAGTCAGGACAACTTATTTATGATAGTAAAAGAAGAACGTTAGGTTCAATCGAGTGCTAGCACGATTTCCTTGAACCTAATTGAATCTCATTCAGATCAATTGAACTAGATCAGTTCAATTGATGATCACCAGATTCAAACCCTTGTTTGTGTGACCCAGTTAGGTTCAGTTCTGTATGGTAATGGGATATGTCATGATCTCTATCATAGACATCATCGAAACTCCTTTCGATGGATCAGAACTCTTCTGATTCGAACAGCTAGAATGATCGATCATCTAAATCATTCTAATTGCTCCCAAAATCCACCAGTGACACCTAGCAGTATATGGTGGCAACCCATCAGAGCTGAATGCGAACCTCTTGGTGCAGCTACCTGTGTGATTAAGTTCTTCTATCTTGAGCCCCGATCAGATTAGGGTTAAGGTGAACTCGTCAAACCCTAGTCTCTGTCATATGATGTAATCATTCGATTCGAGTCCAATGTGAAAATCTAAATAGAAACTCTTTCTATTATTTCACTCTGCCATGGCCATGGGCTTCTGGACTTGATTCTCATGATCATCATAGGGCTACTCCTCTACCACCGAGGTAGATAGATTCCCATCTTGATGCAATCCAGTTCCTACAATGAACATGCTCATAGCCAACATACACCTCAGGGTTCCATATGGCTAGGAGACCGAGTAATGGTGTAGTCAAACTATAACACCCTCAAGGTGAACTGCCGATGCATCTCAGGTCAAAGAACCAGACACACTACTGCAGCATCGAGTCAGTCATTGACGAGAAGGTAGACTTCCTAATGACTACTCGAGGTGGTCACGCTCAGTGCCCTCGTTCTCTAACGAGTACCTGTACTCTCGCTCCGGTGTCTCCACACCGTAGACTCAAGACTCATCTACTAAAGAGAAGCGATTCGTACACCAACCTTCCGGATCAATCACCATCCTCGTGATGATCCTATGGTCGGGAGCTGTTTATGAGTTAATAATGATTATTCATGTCTTAAATTTTCAACTCTTGAAAATATGAATTATCATTACCATTAACTCAAAGGATGTATCACAGACACTAAATACACATGTGTGATAGAAAATAACCCATTTCATTAATTATAGTCAAAATTATAATTTTGCCCCTAGAAGTGTATTACAAGTGTCAGCCAATTCTGGCTTCTAGGGCACATATATCTAACAATCTCCCACTTGTCCTAAAGCCAATTGGCTACAAGTCTAAGTCCCATCTTCTCAAGGTGGGCTTCGATCTTCTGCTGGCCCAACGGCTTTGTAAGTGGGTCTGCCACATTATCTGTGGAGTTGACTCTCTTGACCTCAACGTAACCTTTCTCAAGGTAATCGCGGATGAGATGGATATCGCCGCTCAATGTGCTTGGACTTCTGGTGAGACCTCGGCTCCTTAGCAAGGGCTATGGCGCCATTGTTGTCGCAGTAAAGAGGAATGGCATCTGATGGCATTACTCCAATTTCTGCAGCAAACTTCTTGTACCAGAATGCTTCCTTTGCAGCCTCTGATGCAGCTATATATTCTGCTTCCATGGTGGAATCTGCTATCACAGTTTGCTTGGAACTCTTCCAGCTGACAGCTCCACCATTGCACACAAACAGACTTCCAGATGTCGACTTTCGATCATCTATATCGGACATGAAGTCCGAGTCTGTGTATCCCTGGAACTTGGAGTTCTCCATTACCAAAGACCAACATCATATCCTTAGTTCTTCTCAAGTACTTAAGGATACATTTCACAGAAGTCCAGTGTTCTTCACCTGGATTTGACTGATATCTGCTTGTGACACTCACAGCATGGGCTATATCAGGTCGTGTACATAGCATGGCATACATGAGGCTCCCTATTGCAGAAGCATAAGGGATCTTGCTCATGCGTTCTATTTCCTCAGGTGTGCTGGGGCACATCTTCTTGGAAAGATGAATACCATGTCTGAAGGGTATTAATCCCCTCTTAGAGTTTTCCATACTAAACCTCTTTAGTACTTCCTCTATGTACATCTTCTGTGAAAGTCCTAGCATCCTATTCGGTCTATCCCTATAGACCTTAATTCCTAGAATAAAGGATGCTTCACCTAGGTCTTTCATGGAGAATTCCTTGGACAACCACATCTTGACTGATGTCAACATGGGAATATCATTCCCAATAAGGAGGATGTCATCCACGTACAATACGAGGAAGACAACAGCGCTCCCACTGACCCTTTTGAAAACACATGGTTCCTCTTCATTTTTGATGAAACCAAACTTTTTGATCACATCATTGAAACGAGTGTTCCAGCTCCGAGATGCTTGCTTAAGTCCATATATGGACCTTTGCAGCTTGCAAACCTTGTGATCAGTATCACTGGATGTGAAACCTAGCGGCTGTTCCATATAGATATCTTCCTCAAGATATCCATTTAGGAATGCCGTTTTCACGTCCATTTGCCATATTTCATAATCGAAATAGGCTGCAACAGCAAGCAATGTGCGGATGGATTTTAGCATAGCTACCGGGGAAAAGGTATCCTGATAGTCAATGCCTTCACGTTGACTATAACCTTTTGCCACCAGTCTAGCCTTGAATGTCTCCACATTCCCATCTGCACCAATCTTTCTCTTGAAGATCCATTTACACCCAATAGGTACTATACCTTCTGGTGGATCTACCAAGGTCCAGACTTGGTTTGAGTGCATCGAGTCAATTTCTGACTTCATTGCCTCAAGCCATTTCTCGGAGTCGATATCTGATATCGCCTCGTTGTAGGTTTTGGGATCATCACCATGAGCACCATTACCTATGAGGAACATTTCCTCTATATCCTCTGAAATAATACCTAAGTATCTTTCAGGGGGACGGGAAACTCTTTCCGATCTACGAGGTGGAGGAGGTAGTGTTCTTATTGGCTCAACCTGATTTGGTTCCACTTGGTCCTTAGCTCTTTCTGCTTGTGAGACTTTCTCATCAAGCTTAATCTGCTTTCCAATGCCACTATCTTGAATAAACTATTTTTCAAGAAATATGGCATGTCGACTCACAATCACATTGTGGTCTTCTGGAATGTAGAAATAGTATCCTAATGACTCTTTAGGATATCCTATGAATCGAGCTCTAAAGGACCTAAACTCTAACTTGTCCGCTTGTTGTCTTTTGACATAAGCCGGACAACCCCAAATTCTGAGATGACTCAGACTTGGTTTCTTACCGTGCCATATCTCATACGGTGTGGTAGGAACGGTTTTAGAGGGAACCCTATTCAGTAAATAGATTGAAGTTAATAATGAATGTCCCCAAAGAAAATCTGGGAGGTCTGTGAAGCTCATCATGGATCGAACCATATCCAATAGAGTCCGATTTCTCCGTTCTGAAACCCCGTTGAGTTGAGGTGTTCCTGGTGGAGTCCATTGAGAGACTATGCCATTTTCCTTAAGATAGTCTAGGAATTCCCGGCTAAGGTATTCACCTCCTCGATCTGATCGAAGAACCTTAATGGGTTTTCCAGTTTGTTTTTCTACTTCATGTCTGAATTCTTTGAACTTTTCAAAAGGCTTCAGACTTATGTCTCATAAGATACACATACCCATACCTAGACAGATCATCGGTAAAGGTAATGAAGTAGACAAAATTGCCTCTAGCCGGCACATCGAATGGGCCGCACACATCAGTATGTACTAGGGCAAGGAGATCTGTGGCCCTCTCCCCATGTCCAACAAAAGGGAGTTTAGTCATTTTGCCTTGAAGACAAGATTCACAAGTTGGATACGACTCAAAAGTCAATGGACTCAATAGCCCATTTTTCTCCAATTTGTTAATCCTATCTTCTGCTATATGACCTAATCTCAGGTGCCATAGATATCTGTCGTTTGGACTATCCCTAGGTCGTTTGGCATTCACGTTTTGCTCGATAGTTAAAACAGGTACATCAATATGCAACTGATAAAGACCATTAATAAGGAAACCATTTGCAATTTTATTTCTTTCATAAAGAATGTTACAATGGTCCTTAAAGAAGGTGATCACATAACCTTCTTGTGCTAAGCATGAAACAGAAATCAAATTCCTGCTAGCTGCAGGCACATAATAACAGTCTTTTAAAACTAAGTCTAAACCAGATGGTAATCGCAGAGGGTATGTTCCCACGGCTACTGCAGCAACTCTTGCTCCATTACCGACGCGTAGGATCATGTCTCCATCCCTCAGCCTCCTGCTATCCTCAAGACCCTGCATAGAAGTGCACAGATGAGCACTAGAACCAGAGTCAAGCACCCAACTGGATGCAGAAGAAACCGTAAGGTTAGACTCAATAACGAGCATACCTCCAGAAGGACCTTCCTTCTTGTTCTTCAGGGTGGCCAGGTAAGTAGGGCAGTTCCGCTTCCAATGGCCGTCGCTGTTGCAATGGAAACACTTTCCTTTGCCATCGACCTTCTTCTTCGGTTCTGCCTTCTTCTTCTTTGATCCTTCTACCTTTTGCTTTTTCACAGACTTCTTTTTCTTTCCATAAGACTTTCTTTTGGAAGAAGTCCGTTCCATAGCAAGAACTGAGCCTTTAGAACCTTTCATAGAAAGCTCAGCGGTAACCAGCATATTCATCAACTCGGCCAAGGAATTTTGAAGTTTATGCATGTGGTAATTCATGATGAATTGCCCATATGCATCAGTCAAGGATTGCAGAATAATATCGTTCTGCAAATCCAAGTCCAACTTCACACCGAGCTTCTCAAGCTCTTCCATGTCCTTGATCATTGTCAGACAGTGATCTTGGACTGACTGCCCATCACGCATCTTAGCCTTAAAAAGTCATTTCGTGACTTGATATTTGGCTGCGCGACTCTGTTCACCAAACATCTCCTGCAGGTGAGCCAACATTTGGCGAGCAGTCCCGATATCTTCATGTTGGCGCTGGAGCTCATCAGACATCGAGCCCAACATGTAGTATCTGGCCTTATTGTCTTCGTCAATCCATTTTTCCAGAGACGCTCTCTGTTCAGTGGATGGACGAGCTGGTAAGGTGGGAGGGTCCTGGTCCAAAACATGTGTTAACTTCTCTGAACCCAAAACAATTTTGTAGTTCCTGAGCCAATCTTTATAATTGGGTCCAGTCAGTCTATGTGTGTCTAGGATACGTGCCAGTGGGTTGGACGCAGACATTTTCCTGTAGAGAGTCAAAGATTCTAGTTAGATACTGTAATTTTGACTTGACCAATTTGTTTAGGGATTTTATTTTTAAACAAATTAGCTCCCACTATTTTCTCGGATCCCTACACTCCCTCTGTAGAGATGCGAAAATCTCCGCGATTGATGATTTCTAGTGGGTGGTGCGGTCTCACCAACTGACTCATCACCTCACCTAACAGTTATTGGTGATGGGTTAGCCAATGAGTGAACAACTCTTGTTCAATGATTCTCTAATCATGGTGCACCCAAACTTGGTCTCTAATTCATGAATCTCACCGTATCCGGAATATTGATCCACTCCTTAGTTAAGTCAGACCCACCATTTGCATAGACTGGGTTCCTAATTGGGTCTCTCACCGTATCCGGAATATTGAGCCCAACTCATCCTCCAGCCCATAGCATCCAATGCCTAATAGACATGGTTGCGTCTTCCCGGTGCAACTGAGCCACTGTATCCAGCCGAGAACAATCAACCCCGGGAAGGGCCCGCACGTCTACAATGGTGGAAGACCTCGGACTTAATCTTTTCTTAGGGAGAATTGATTCAGGTCTCATTAAACTAGACTTGGCTTAGTCATAACAATTATGACTAACCTAGTGGCATGGGTTCAGCTCGGATTATTGACCACCTCAGATCAGAACTGTGTCAACAGATATGGCCAGGTAAGTGAGACCGGTGGAAGGAATATGCCGTTAACTCGCACAAGAACGCATTCAGGTCGAGTAGCTTCCAATTAAAAACCAGTCGGTCGTCTGTGCCAAACTTACCTTAGACACCAAATTGTTGAGTCAGAACCAATTGGGTTAGCCTACAATCCAGACTCTAACCTCTGAGCCTAATTAGGTCTTGCTTGATCGTGACTCGATCTTGACCCAGACTTAATCCTATTAGGCTGGTCAATTTAAGCATTGTTGATCCCATCTAACCAACTCTTGATTCGGTTTGATCAACCGCTTAGACCTAATTGAGCTACCCAAGCCCGAACCCAGTATTATGAATATGTCTTAGATCTGAAATTCTCAATTTTAGACCTAATTAATATTCCATAAACTTAATTCTTAATTAAGTTGGGTTCATAAACAAAATATGCACAATAAATCCTAGGGTTTCAGGATCTAGGGTTTTGCAGAAAGTAAGTTTTGGGTTTCTGATTAAGGACGAACACGCAGCACCCCTACACGTCATAAGAACACCCCATCGAATGGGAAGAGAGGGCCTTTAAACCCTTCTTCGTTCTTATGACCGGACGGCCAAGAGGAACGCCTTAATCAGGAACATGTAAATCTACAAAACAGTTATAGATCTATATCATATATCTCATATACAAATTTAGATCTAATCAAGGCATATTTTGCATACATCTCATGTATCAAATCATGCATGTTTTCAGATCTAAATTATCTCATAATAATCTAAAAAATTAGATTTAAATTGATCTAATCAAAATAAATTCTAATCTAGACAATTATGTAGAACTATTCTACAACTAGTCTAGTCATGCATCTATCATATCTCATATGATATTTAAAATTAAATAATTTTTATTTGCTGTTTATCAGATGTTATTATAACACTTATAATATCAGAAAATAGTAAATAAGAAGATCTAAAATATGATTTAATCAGATTAAATCAAAGACATGCAAAACTATTCTATAGAACTATTCTATTCTAGAACTAGTCATGCATATCTTCATGTTCTTAGATCCAAATCATTTAATTTTAATTTTTTCTGATTTCAGATCTGATCACATCTCATGTGACATCTGAAATCACTTTATTTTCTAATTAAAATAAAATTAAAATCAGATCTAAACAATTTTAGAACCATGGCTCTGATACCAGTTGAAGGGAAATCCTGATTTCCCGGTCCAGGTTCGTTCCAGATCTGATTAGATCAAGAGATATATTTCAAAAATTTTTCTCTTGATCTTAATCAGATCTTGATATGTTTCAGATCTGATTCTTATTATTTTAATAAATAAAATAAAATAAGATAAATTAAATCAAATTTAATTTACCTGATTTGGGTAATCCTATTACCCTGTAGATGATCCTGATTGCAGCGGAAGGTTCTGGATCTTAGCCACGCAAGCGCCTGGCCTCTACCGGTATCCACTCGGGTTGGATCTGGAGATCCTCTTCTTCTCTATCACACCTCCAAAAATCAGATCTGGATCTGATCTGGAGGATCTTCAAAACTCTTTTGAAGATCTGCAGTCGTCCTTTTGCAGCAGCGCAGCCTTCTTGCTTTTGATCGCCTTTCCTTGATCTGAATCGCACCAAACCTAAAGTCCAAAACACCTTTTGGACGTGGAGAGCAAGGGGAGAAGAGACTATGGCATGGAGAAGGAGGGGAGAGGCAGCCTTGGGGCGTGGGAAATCTCATTCATTTGAATTAGGGTTGGGCGCAGGGTCTTATTTATAGACCTCTTGTGATCCAACTCCTCTTCCTCTCAACCAATCACAACCCTTTGTGAAATCAGATCTAAATCTGATTGGTTGGAATAGAGACCCCTGGATTCCTCCTTAGAGGGCGCCTAAGACCAGTCAAACTGGATTCTTAGTAGAACTCTGATTGGAATCCAAAAGGGAGGTGGAGTCCTTGTCCAACAAGGACTCCTAGGCGCCTCCTACTTGGGCTCACGCCACCCTTGGCGTGCGCCCTTCTCCTTGCCAGGTTCTGGCAGGGGGACAAGGCCCCCACCAGCTCTCCAATAGGTGCATGACATGTGGTCAAAAGTCAAAGGGTGAATGGTCAACGTTTGACCAGTCAAAGGTAGACTTTTGACCAAAGTCAAAGAACAAGAAATGGCAGGTGACCAAAAATGGCAGGTAATGTCTTACAAATAAGACAACCTATTCTGACTTGGACAACCTCCAGTCAGACCATATGAAGGCCTCTGATTGAGCACAAACTCCTTTGGCTCAGTCAGGACAACTTATTTATGATAGTAAAAGAAGAACGTTAGGTTCAATCGAGTGCTAGCACGATTTCCTTGAACCTAATTGAATCTCATTCAGATCAATTGAACTAGATCAGTTCAATTGATGATCACCAGATTCAAACCCTTGTTTGTGTGACCCAGTTAGGTTCAGTTCTGTATGGTAATGGGATATGTCATGATCTCTATCATAGACATCATCGAAACTCCTTTCGATGGATCAGAACTCTTCTGATTCGAACAGCTAGAATGATCGATCATCTAAATCATTCTAATTGCTCCCAAAATCCACCAGTGACACCTAGCAGTATATGGTGGCAACCCATCAGAGCTGAATGCGAACCTCTTGGTGCAGCTACCTGTGTGATTAAGTTCTTCTATCTTGAGCCCCGATCAGATTAGGGTTAAGGTGAACTCGTCAAACCCTAGTCTCTGTCATATGATGTAATCATTCGATTCGAGTCCAATGTGAAAATCTAAATAGAAACTCTTTCTATTATTTCACTCTACCATGGCCATGGGCTTCTGGACTTGATTCTCATGATCATCATAGGGCTACTCCTCTACCACCGAGGTAGATAGATCCCATCTTGATGCAATCCAGTTCCTACAATGAACATGCTATAGCCAACATACACCTCAGGGTTCCATATGGCTAGGAGACCGAGTAATGGTGTAGTCAAACTATAACACCCTCAAGGTGAACTGCCGATGCATCTCAGGTCAAAGAACCAGACACACTACTGCAGCATCGAGTCAGTCATTGACGAGAAGGTAGACTTCCTAATGACTACTC
>QRFJ01001461.1:148930-190054 GCA_006176705.1 Cocos nucifera | reverse complement strand
ATAAGACAAAATTAGGATGATTTCTTCAGCCAACGTTATATTAATAAAAGCGATCATTACCAGCTTGGAGTAAGACTTTAGTAGTTGGCTTATCTTAGATAAAAGTAGAAACTTGCAGCCATAGGACATCACTCACATGATGTTGGGCTAGCATAGATGAACAATTCTCCTAATCAATTAGAAGATGTGTGCATTGTTGCAGGAGATTGTACCTAGGGTTGGACTTGATTAATTTCTGGTAAGAAAGTTCACTTTATTTATCAAATTTGAATCAGCCTTAGACAGATTCAAATGTTTAATTCATGATTCCTGCACAAGTTAGTAGAAGATAATGAAGCATGATTAATTGAGATTTTCACTTCAAATTTCAAACAGGTATAGGCTTCATCCTCACTTCTGTATCATGAATGCACCTCCATAAGATGCATCTACCACTTATCTGTATTGATCTTCCTAATCCTCATAAAAACTTGAACTATTGCTACTTAGACAGACCATGTGAAGGAAAATCCTGATTTCCCAGGTCCAGTTCGCCCAGAGCTGATTAGATCAAGAGCATATATTTTAAAATTTTCTCTTGATCTTAAGCAGATCTTGCATATGTTTCAGATCTATTGCTTATTACTTTTAATAAATAAATAAAACAATAAATTAAATCAAATCAAATTTACCTGATTGGTAATTCCTATTACCTGTAGATGATCACTGATTCAGCGGAAGGTTCTGGGATCTTAGCAGCAAGCCCTTGGGCCTCTACCAGTATCACTCAGGTTGAGATCTGAGATACCTTCTATCTCTATCACACCTCCAAAAAATTCAATCTGGATCTACTCTGGAGGATCTTTCAAAACTCTTTTGAAATCCCTGCATCATCCTTTGCAGCAGCGCAGCCTTCTTGCGTTTTTGATCGCCTTTTCCTTAATCGAAATCGCACCAACCAAAAGTCCAAAACACATTTTGGACGTGAGAGAGCACAGGGGAGAAGATTATGGCATGAGAGAAGAGGGAGAGGCAGCCTGTGGGCGTGGGAAATCTCTTTGAATTAGTAGTTGGGCACAGGTCTTATTTATAGACCTCGTGTGATCCAACTCCTCTTCCTCTCAACAATCACAACCCTTTGTGAAATCAGATCTAATCTAATGTTGGAATAAACCCCTGGATTCCTCCTTAGAGGGCGCCTAAGACCAGTCAAACGATTCTTATCAGTACTCTGAGTGGAAATCCAAAAGGAGTGGCGTCCTTGTCCATATACGACTCCTAGCGCCTCCTACTTGGCTCACGTCCACCCTTGCCGTGCGCCCTTCTCCTTGCCATCTGCAAGGGACAAAGCCCCTACAAGTCTCCAATAGGTGTATGACATGGGCGTCAAAAGTCAAAGTGTGAATGTGTCAACATGTTGACCAGTCAAAGTAGACTTTTGACCAAAGTCAAAAACAAAATGGCAGTGACAAATTGGCAGTAAGCTTACAAATAAGACAACTATTCTGACTTGACAACCTCCAGCAGACCTATGAGCCTCTGATTGAGCACAAACCCTTTGGCTCAGTCAGGACAATTATTTATGATAGTAAGAAGAAGAACGTTAGTTCAATCGAGTGCCTAGCACGATCTTCCTTGAACCTAATTGAATCTCATCAGATCATTGACCTAGATCAGTTCAGATGTGATCACCAGATTCAAACCTGTTTGTGCTGACCCATAGGTTCAGTTCTTATGATAAATGGATATGTCATATCTCTATCATAGAGCATCATCGAAACACCTTTCGATGGATCAGAACTCTTCTGATCGACAGCTAGAATGATCATCATCTAAATCATTCATTGCTCCCAAATCCACCATACACCTGAGCGTATAATGTGCCAACCCATAGACTGATGCGAACCTCTTGCTGCAGCTACCGTGTGATAAGTCTTCTATCTTGAGCCCCGATCAGATTAAGGGTTAAGGTGACTCGTCAACCCTAGTCGCTTCATATGATGTATCATCATTCGAGTCCAATTGAAAATCTAAATAGAAACTCTTCTATTATTTCACTTGCCATGCCATGGAACTTCAGACTTGATCTCATGATCAATCATAGCGGCTACTCCTCTACCACCGAGTAGATTAATCCCATCTTGATGCAATCCAATTCTACAATGAACATGCACAGCCAACATAACCTCAGGGTTCATATGGCTGGAGACCGAGTATGTAGTCAAACTATAACACCTAGGTGACATGCCGGATGCACCTCAGATCAAAACAGACACACTGCTCTCAGCATCGAGTCAGTCATTGACGCAGAAGCTAACTTCTAATGACGACTCAGGTGTCACAGCTCAGTGCCCTCTTCTCTACGAGTACCTGTACTCTCGCTCCGGTGTCTCCACACCGTAGACTCAAGACTATCTCAAGAGAAAGCGATCGGTACACCAACCTTCCGGATCATACCATCTCTGATGATCCTGGGTCGGGAGCTGTTTATGAGTTAATAATGATTATTCATGTCTTAAATTTCAACTTCTTGAAAATATTGAATTATCATTACCATTTACTCCAAAGGATGTATCACAAGACACTAAATACACATGTGTGATAGAAAATAACCCATTTCATTAATTATAGGTTCAAAATTAGAATTTTGCTCCCTAGAAGTGATATACAAGTGTCAGCCAATTTGGCTTTAGGGCACATATATCTAACATATCTCCCACTTGTCCTAAAGCCATTTTGGCGTCAATCTGAGTCCCATCTTCACTCAAGGTGGGCTTCGATCGTCTGCGGCCCCAACGCTTTGTAAGTGGGATCCTTTCTACACTTATCTGTGAGTGACTCTCTTGACCTCAACGTAACCTTTCTCAGGGTAATCGCGGATGAGATGATATCGCCGCTCAATGTGCTTGGACTTCTGGTGAGACCTCGGCTCCTTAGCAAGGGCTATGGCGCCATTGTTGTCGCAGTAAAGAGGAATGGCATCTGATGGCATTACTCCAATTTCTGCAGCAAACTTCTTGTACCAGAATGCTTCCTTTGCAGCCTCTGATGCAGCTATATATTCTGCTTCCATGGTGGAATCTGCTATCACAGTTTGCTTGGAACTCTTCCAGCTGACAGCTCCACCATTGCACACAAACAGACTTCCAGATGTCGACTTTCGATCATCTATATCGGACATGAAGTCCGAGTCTGTGTATCCCTGAACTTGGAGTTCTCCATTACCAAAGACCAACATCATATCCTTAGTTCTTCTCAAGTACTTAAGGATACATTTCACAGAAGTCCAGTGTTCTTCACCTGGATTTGACTGATATCTGCTTGTGACACTCACAGCATGGGCTATATCAGGTCGTGTACATAGCATGGCATACATGAGGCTCCCTATTGCAGAAGCATAAGGGATCTTGCTCATGCGTTCTATTTCCTCAGGTGTGCTGGGGCACATCTTCTTGGAAAGATGAATACCATGTCTGAAGGGTATTAATCCCCTCTTAGAGTTTTCCATACTAAACCTCTTTAGTACTTCCTCTATGTACATCTTTCTGTGAAAGTCCTAGCATCCTATTCGGTCTATCCCTATAGACCTTAATTCCTAGAATAAAGGATGCTTCACCTAGGTCTTTCATGGAGAATTCCTTAGACAACCACATCTTGACTGATGTCAACATGGGAATATCATTCCCAATAAGGAGGATGTCATCCACGTACAATACGAGGAAGACAACAGCGCTCCCACTGACCCTTTTGAAAACACATGGTTCCTCTTCATTTTTGATGAAACCAAACTTTTTGATCACATCATTGAAACGAGTGTTCCAGCTCCGAGATGCTTGCTTAAGTCCATATATGGACCTTTGCAGCTTGCAAACCTTGTGATCAGTATCACTGGATGTGAAACCTAGCGGCTGTTCCATATAGATATCTTCCTCAAGATATCCATTTAGGAATGCCGTTTTCACGTCCATTTGCCATATTTCATAATCGAAATAGGCTGCAACAGCAAGCAATGTGCGGATGGATTTTAGCATAGCTACCGGGGAAAAGGTATCCTGATAGTCAATGCCTTCACGTTGACTATAACCTTTTGCCACCAGTCTAGCCTTGAATGTCTCCACATTCCCATCTGCACCAATCTTTCTCTTGAAGATCCATTTACACCCAATAGGTACTATACCTTCTGGTGGATCTACCAAGGTCCAGACTTGGTTTGAGTGCATCGAGTCGAATCTTCTGACTTCATTGCCTCAAGCCATTTCTCGGAGTCGATATCTGATATCGCCTCGTTGTAGGTTTTGGGATCATCACCATGAGCACCATTACCTATGAGGAACATTTCCTCTACATCCTCTGAAATAATACCTAAGTATCTTTCAGGGGGACGGGAAACTCTTTCCGATCTACGAGGTGGAGGAGGTAGTGTTCTTATTGGCTCAACCTGATTTGGTTCCACTTGGTCCTTAGCTCTTTCTGCTTGTGAGACTTTCTCATCAAGCTTAATCTGCTTTCCAATGCCACTATCTTGAATAAACTATTTTTCAAGAAATATGGCATGTCGACTCACAATCACATTGTGGTCTTCTGGAATGTAGAAATAGTATCCTAATGACTCTTTAGGATATCCTATGAATCGAGCTCTAAAGGACCTAAACTCTAACTTGTCCGCTTGTTGTCTTTTGACATAAGCCGGACAACCCCAAATTCTGAGATGACTCAGACTTGGTTTCTTACCGTGCCATATCTCATACGGTGTGGTAGGAACGGTTTTAGAGGGAACCCTATTCAGTAAATAGATTGAAGTTAATAATGAATGTCCCCAAAGAAAATCTGGGAGGTCTGTGAAGCTCATCATGGATCGAACCATATCCAATAGAGTCCGATTTCTCCGTTCTGAAACCCCGTTGAGTTGAGGTGTTCCTGGTGGAGTCCATTGAGAGACTATGCCATTTTCCTTAAGATAGTCTAGGAATTCCCGGCTAAGGTATTCACCTCCTCGATCTGATCGAAGAACCTTAATGGGTTTTCCAGTTTGTTTTTCTACTTCATGTCTGAATTCTTTGAACTTTTCAAAAGGCTTCAGACTTATGTCTCATAAGATACACATACCCATACCTAGACAGATCATCGGTAAAGGTAATGAAGTAGACAAAATTGCCTCTAGCCGGCACATCGAATGGGCCGCACACATCAGTATGTACTAGGGCAAGGAGATCTGTGGCCCTCTCCCCATGTCCAACAAAAGGGAGTTTAGTCATTTTGCCTTGAAGACAAGATTCACAAGTTGGATACGACTCAAAAGTCAATGGACTCAATAGCCCATTTTTCTCCAATTTGTTAATCCTATCTTCTGCTATATGACCTAATCTCAGGTGCCATAGATATCTGTCGTTTGGACTATCCCTAGGTCGTTTGGCATTCACGTTTTGCTCGATAGTTAAAACAGGTACATCAATATGCAACTGATAAAGACCATTAACAAGGAAACCATTTGCAATTTTATTTCTTTCATAAAGAATGTTACAATGGTCCTTAAAGAAGGTGATCACATAACCTTCTTGTGCTAAGCATGAAACAGAAATCAAATTCCTGCTAGCTGCAGGCACATAATAACAGTCTTTTAAAACTAAGTCTAAACCAGATGGTAATCGCAGAGGGTATGTTCCCACGGCTACTGCAGCAACTCTTGCTCCATTACCGACGCGTAGGATCATGTCTCCATCCCTCAGCCTCCTGCTATCCTCAAGACCCTGCATAGAAGTGCACAGATGAGCACTAGAACCAGAGTCAAGCACCCAACTGGATGCAGAAGAAACCGTAAGGTTAGACTCAATAACGAGCATACCTCCAGAAGGACCTTCCTTCTTGTTCTTTAGGGTGGCCAGGTAAGTAGGGCAGTTCCGCTTCCAATGGCCGTCGCTGTTGCAATGGAAACACTTTCCTTTGCCATCGACCTTCTTCTTCGGTTCTGCCTTCTTCTTCTTTGATCCTTCTACCTTTTGCTTTTTCACAGACTTCTTTTTCTTTCCATAAGACTTTCTTTTGGAAGAAGTCCGTTCCATAGCAAGAACTGAGCCTTTAGAACCTTTCATAGAAAGCTCAGCGGTAACCAGCATATTCATCAACTCGGCCAAGGAATTTTGAAGTTTATGCATGTGGTAATTCATGATGAATTGCCCATATGCATCAGTCAAGGATTGCAGAATAATATCGTTCTGCAAATCCAAGTCCAACTTCACACCGAGCTTCTCAAGCTCTTCCATGTCCTTGATCATTGTCAGACAGTGATCTTGGACTGACTGCCCATCACGCATCTTAGCCTTAAAAAGTCATTTCGTGACTTGATATTTGGCTGCGCGACTCTGTTCACCAAACATCTCCTGCAGGTGAGCCAACATTTGGCGAGCAGTCCCGATATCTTCATGTTGGCGCTGGAGCTCATCAGACATCGAGCCCAACATGTAGTATCTGGCCTTATTGTCTTCGTCAATCCATTTTTCCAGAGACGCTCTCTGTTCAGTGGATGGACGAGCTGGTAAGGTGGGAGGGTCCTGGTCCAAAACATGTGTTAACTTCTCTGAACCCAAAACAATTTTGTAGTTCCTGAGCCAATCTTTATAATTGGGTCCAGTCAGTCTATGTGTGTCTAGGATACGTGCCAGTGGGTTGGACGCAGACATTTTCCTGTAGAGAGTCAAAGATTCTAGTTAGATACTGTAATTTTGACTTGACCAATTTGTTTAGGGATTTTATTTTTAAACAAATTAGCTCCCACTATTTTCTCGGATCCCTACACTCCCTCTGTAGAGATGCGAAAATCTCCGCGATTGATGATTTCTAGTGGGTGGTGCGGTCTCACCAACTGACTCATCACCTCACCTAACAGTTATTGGTGATGGGTTAGCCAATGAGTGAACAACTCTTGTTCAATGATTCTCTAATCATGGTGCACCCAAACTTGGTCTCTAATTCATGAATCTCACCGTATCCGGAATATTGATCCACTCCTTAGTTAAGTCAGACCCACCATTTGCATAGACTGGGTTCCTAATTGGGTCTCTCACCGTATCCGGAAATATTGAGCCCAACTCATCCTCCAGCCCATAGCATCCAATGCCTAATAGACATGGTTGCGTCTTCCCGGTGCAACTGAGCCACTGTATCCAGCCGAGAACAATCAACCCCGGGAAGGGCCCGCACGTCTACAATGGTGGAAGACCTCGGACTTAATCTTTTCTTAGGGAGAATTGATTCAGGTCTCATTAAACTAGACTTGGCTTAGTCATAACAATTATGACTAACCTAGTGGCATGGGTCAGCTCGGATTATTGACCACCTCAGATCAGAACTGTGTCAACAGATATGGCCAGGTAAGTGAGACCGGTGGAAGGAATATGCCGTTAACTCGCACAAGAACGCATTCAGGTCGAGTAGCTTCCAATTAAAAACCAGTCGGTCGTCTGTGCCAAACTTACCTTAGACACCAAATTGTTGAGTCAGAACCAATTGGGTTAGCCTACAATCCAGACTCTAACCTCTGAGCCTAATTAGGTCTTGCTTGATCGTGACTCGATCTTGACCCAGACTTAATCCTATTAGGCTGGTCAATTTAAGCATTGTTGATCCCATCTAACCAACTCTTGATTCGGTTTGATCAACCGCTTAGACCTAATTGAGCTACCCAAGCCCGAACCCAGTATTATGAATATGTCTTAGATCTGAAATTCTCAATTTTAGACCTAATTAATATTCCATAAACTTAATTCTTAATTAAGTTGGGTTCATAAACAAAATATGCACAATAAATCCTAGGGTTTCAGGATCTAGGGTTTTGCAGAAAGTAAGTTTTGGGTTTCTGATTAAGGACGAACACGCAGCACCCCTACACGTCATAAGAACACCCCATCGAATGGGAAGAGAGGGCCTTTAAACCCTTCTTCGTTCTTATGACCGGACGGCCAAGAGGAACGCCTTAATCAGGAACATGTAAATCTACAAAACAGTTATAGATCTATATCATATATCTCATATACAAATTTAGATCTAATCAAGGCATATTTTGCATACATCTCATGTATCAAATCATGCATGTTTTCAGATCTAAATTATCACATAATAATCTAAAAAATTAGATTTAAATTGATCTAATCAAAATAAATTCTAATCTAGACAATTATGTAGAACTATTCTACAACTAGTCTAGTCATGCATCTATCATATCTCATATGATATTTAAAATTAAATAATTTTTATTTGCTGTTTATCAGATGTTATTATAACACTTATAATATCAGAAAATAGTAAATAAGAAGATCTAAAATATGATTTAATCAGATTAAATCAAAGACATGCAAAACTATTCTATAGAACTATTCTATTCTAGAACTAGTCATGCATATCTTCATGTTCTTAGATCCAAATCATTTAATTTTAATTTTTCTGATTTCAGATCTGATCACATCTCATGTGACATCTGAAATCACTTTATTTTCTAATTAAAATAAAATTAAAATCAGATCTAAACAATTTTAGAACCATGGCTCTGATACCAGTTGAAGGGAAATCCTGATTTCCCGGTCCAGGTTCGTCCAGATCTGATTAGATCAAGAGATATATTTCAAAAATTTTCTCTTGATCTTAATCAGATCTTGATATGTTTCAGATCTGATTCTTATTATTTTAATAAATAAAATAAAATAAGATAAATTAAATCAAATTCAATTTACCTGATTTGGGTAATCCTATTACCCTGTAGATGATCCTGATTGCAGCGGAAGGTTCTGGATCTTAGCCACGCAAGCGCCTGGCCTCTACCGGTATCCACTCGGGTTGGATCTGGAGATCCTCTTCTTCTCTATCACACCTCCAAAAATCAGATCTGGATCTGATCTGGAGGATCTTCAAAACTCTTTTGAAGATCTGCAGTCGTCCTTTTGCAGCAGCGCAGCCTTCTTGCTTTTGATCGCCTTTCCTTGATCTGAATCGCACCAAACTAAAGTCCAAAACACTTTTGGACGTGGAGAGCAAGGGGAGAAGAGACTATGGCATGGAGAAGGAGGGGAGAGGCAGCCTTGGGGCGTGGGAAATCTCATTTGAATTAGGGTTGGGCGCAGGGTCTTATTTATAGACCTCTTGTGATCCAACTCCTCTTCCTCTCAACCAATCACAACCCTTTGTGAAATCAGATCTAAATCTGATTGGTTGGAATAGAGACCCCTGGATTCCTCCTTAGAGGGCGCCTAAGACCAGTCAAACTGGATTCTTAGTAGAACTCTGATTGGAATCCAAAAGGGAGGTGGAGTCCTTGTCCAACAAGGACTCCTAGGCGCCTCCTACTTGGGCTCACGCCACCCTTGGCGTGCGCCCTTCTCCTTGCCAGGTTCTGGCAGGGGGACAAGGCCCCCACCAGCTCTCCAATAGGTGCATGACATGTGGTCAAAAGTCAAAGGGTCAATGGTCAACGTTTGACCAGTCAAAGGTAGACTTTTGACCAAAGTCAAAGAACAAGAAATGGCAGGTGACCAAAAATGGCAGGTAATGTCTTACAAATAAGACAACCTATTCTGACTTGGACAACCTCCAGTCAGACCATATGAAGGCCTCTGATTGAGCACAAACTCCTTTGGCTCAGTCAGGACAACTTATTTATGATAGTAAAAGAAGAACGTTAGGTTCAATCGAGTGCTAGCACGATTTCCTTGAACCTAATTGAATCTCATTCAGATCAATTGAACTAGATCAGTTCAATTGATGATCACCAGATTCAAACCCTTGTTTGTGTGACCCAGTTAGGTTCAGTTCTGTATGGTAATGGGATATGTCATGATCTCTATCATAGACATCATCGAAACTCCTTTCGATGGATCAGAACTCTTCTGATTCGAACAGCTAGAATGATCGATCATCTAAATCATTCTAATTGCTCCCAAAATCCACCAGTGACACCTAGCAGTATATGGTGGCAACCCATCAGAGCTGAATGCGAACCTCTTGGTGCAGCTACCTGTGTGATTAAGTTCTTCTATCTTGAGCCCCGATCAGATTAGGGTTAAGGTGAACTCGTCAAACCCTAGTCTCTGTCATATGATGTAATCATTCGATTCGAGTCCAATGTGAAAATCTAAATAGAAACTCTTTCTATTATTTCACTCTACCATGGCCATGGGCTTTCAGGACTTGATTCTCATGATCATCATAGGGCTACTCCTCTACCACCGAGGTAGATAGATCCCATCTTGATGCAATCCAGTTCCTACAATGAACATGTCTATAGCCAACATACACCTCAGGGTTCCATATGGCTAGGAGACCGAGTAATGGTGTAGTCAAACTATAACACCCTCAAGGTGAACTGCCGATGCATCTCAGGTCAAAGAACCAGACACACTACTGCAGCATCGAGTCAGTCATTGACGAGAAGGTAGACTTCCCTAATGACTACTCGAGGTGGTCACGCTCAGTGCCCTCGTTCTCTAACGAGTACCTGTACTCTCGCTCCGGTGTCTCCACACCGTAGACTCAAGACTCATCTACTAAAGAGAAGCGATCGTACACCAACCTTCTGGATCAATCACCATCCTCGTGATGATCCTATGGTCGGGAGCTGTTTATGAGTTAATAATGATTATTCATGTCTTAAATTTTCAACTCTTGAAAATATGAATTATCATTACCATTAACTCAAAGGATGTATCACAGACACTAAATACACATGTGTGATAGAAAATAACCCATTTCATTAATTATAGTCAAAATTACAATTTTGCCCCTAGAGGTGTATTACAAGTGTCAGCTAATTCTGGCTTCTAGGGCACATATATCTAACACCATGGTGTGGACATTTTCTAAGAAGTTTCTTAAGCCTCTCCCATGATTCATGAATTTGTTCCCCTAGAAGCTAAGCAAATCCAGTGATAGCTCACCTCATAATGTTGGTTCGGCCTATGGGATAAAATTTTTTAAGAAATTTACTTTACAATTCAGCCCAAGTTTTAATTGGTCTTCTTATTGTGCCAAACCAGTACTTGGCTTTATCTTTTAATGATAAGAAAAGTAAAATTAGTCTAAGGGTATCATTAGTTAAATTTTGAATTTTTACCATAGAGCATATTTCTAAGAATTCATCTAGATGCTTATAATTATCTTCATTGGTGTTCCCATAGAAATATGGGAGCATCTGGATTATGGTCAGCTTGATCTCATAGTGGGTAGCATGAATTTTTGGTAATTGGATATAAGTCGATGGATTATAGGTAGAAGGAATAAAGTATTCCTTCATTTGCTTAGGTGGTTCTCTAAAATTTTCAGCAATTTGGTTATCGAGTTTAATACGATTCAACCTTTCAATTTTATGATTTGGTTCAACTAGATCAGGTAAAGTGATTTTCTACTGTGCATGCCTTGGTGCAACCTTAATGTATTGTTCAAAAAATTTTTAGTTTTTTTTTAAATATTTTTTATTATTTTATTTATTTAATTATTTTTTAATTTAGTTTAATTTTATTGAATTATTATTTTAAATAATTTTTTTAGTTAGTTTAATTTAATTTAATTTAATTTTTATTTTATTTTATTTAATTTTTGAAAGAAAAAAGAAGAAGAAAGAAAAGTTCTAAATAAGAGGTCCCAAGGAGTCCTAGAGCTAAGAAGAGAGAGAAAAATTAGTTTTAATTAGATTTGATGTTGGTTAGCAATCAAGTTGGTCAATCAATTTTGATTAAGGGTTATCCTAGATCAAGACGGCTCCTAACTGTTAAGATCACTTCAAGCCCTCCAAGTGTAGGATCAGCCAATCAACTAGCTAGGTAAGTGTAAGGTCAGTGGGAGTCTCCCCATTGCTTTTCTTAGACACCAATTATGCTTGGTTAGGTAAGCTAACGAAATCAATCGGAAACCACCTTCCTTCGGGCCCAGTTGTCCCTGAACTACTTTTCTAGACACCAATTAAATTGATTAACTCTATTTCGGTCCAACTTTTATGATTTTTTATCCTAATGAGCTCGAGTTCCTAGGATTGATGTCTAATTGATTTTAAAATTAAAGGCTTAGGTCAATGCAGGATGCTGGTTGGTTGTTTGTGGGCCAAGAAAGGATGATCAAATTTCCACCTTATCTTATTTAATTGGGTGTTGCCCTTAAGTTGATTTAAAGATGCATATGCACAATCACTTTCAACAAGGGGTTCTATGCAACTTAAACTAGATGCATGCAATTTAATTAAACTTGAAGAGTTTACCTTGTCTCCAGCGATCATCAAAAAAAATAAAATAAAAATAAAACTAATATGATGCATGCTCTAAGCAGTTAGGATTTCTAATTTTATCATGAGATTTTTAATTAGATTTAAGTAGATATATATTTTTTAATTTAATTTAAAAATAAAATAAATAAATAAATAAATAAGGACTAGGGTTAGGATTGATCTCACCAAGCAGGATTAGAAGATTCCTTCTTGTCCTAATCTTTTTGTTTTCTTTGTTTCTTTTTTTTTATAAAATAAAGAAAAAAAGTTAGTAAGCAATATTTATAGAAAAAAATAAAATTTTATTAATAATTAATTTATAAAAAAATTAATAAAAAATAGCATCTATTTCTTTTTTGATAATGGTGCCAAAAATTTGATAAGAGCACGATGTTATCATTAAGACACCATGTTTATCAGTTTAATCCAACTTCATAATTAAAAATATATAGATAGCAGTGAGTCAGGTCGAATCCATCGAAAAGATAGTATTTTAGATTTAAAATCTTTGATTTTTGAAAAGAAAAAGAAAAAAATTTGAAAATAGAATTTGAAGTTGAAAATTAAAAATTAAAATTGCAAAGTGAAAATTAAATTATGCAGAAAAGTAAACTTGGTACTAAGATCTACTAGTTAGATCTTAGCATCTACTTGCAGTAAAATAAAGAGCAATAATTAAAGTATAGAATTTAAATTATAATAAAAATAAAGAGCATGAAATTAAAGAGCATAAAAATAAATATTATATTAATTAAAAGATTCATAATTTAAATACATAAAATTTAAAAAAAAAAAATTAAAATAGGCTAATCTCTGATCTTGGATCGGCATCGGTAGAAAGATGGTGTAGAAGCCCAGCTCTTCTTCTCAATATCCGTTGCTTTGAAGCAGCCTCTAATCCACAACCTGGCTCTATCCTATACCAAAGCTTCACCTTGATCGAAGATAATGAATTTTGAAGGCCTGAGATCTTATTTATAGGTGTTGGAAGGCTGGAGAATTTTTTTGTAGGCAATGTGGGACTAAAGGATATTTTAATCATCAAAATAGGAAGAAATTTGAGTAAAATTTGGATTAAAAAGAGTTCTGGACGAATTCTATTGCCCTGGATGAAATCTGTCCATTAGATATGGATCAAATGGTCTAAAAAATGCCAAAATCAGATGTGTATCAGCCCAAATTAGGTCAGATAAAATTTTGTTCATTCGATTGCATTAATCAAGAGAAAATTTGGCCATTAGATCAAGTTCTGAATGTTTTAATCAAGTCGGGAGCTTCCTAGACCGTTGGATCGTCTTCTGGGTTGAGCGCTGCCATTGAATGGTGCCTGGAGTTTGAATTAAAATCGAAACCAATCATCACCATCGGATCTTGACTGCAAGTAACTACAGCCACATGATCGTGCAATTACTGCTCCCATGGACCGCATGGACTGGCTGCACCGCACACCGTAGCCAATCAACACCTCCTATCATCGAGTGAAAAGACCAAAATGCCCTATGAGCTGTGATAGATTTTTTGTAAATCCTTTAAAGGTCTTGGTCCACCATGTGTCGCTCCATGATTCACCAGTTATCATCGAGCTGGCGGTCTATGCCTTAATCGTGGACTAGCTGACAGCTTCTGCGGCTGAGTCGGCTTTGATGGCTTGGCTTGCGGAGCCCGCTGAGCCATTTTTCTTTTTTATTTTAATTTTTTTTAAAAATTTATATCTAGTCCATTTTAGCTTCGATTTACTTCAAACTTATTTCATTACGATCAAAAAAATTAGCTTCTTTTATTGATAATAATATTTTTTTATTATTTTTTAATTAATTTTTTAATTATTTTTTAATTAATAAAAATATTAATTTCTTAAAAATATGTATAAAATGATTATTAATTTTTAAAAATAAATATAAATTAATTAATAAATTAATATTTTTATTGATAATTTTATGGTACTTATCAAAGAATAAGAAGAAGAAAATAAAGAAGGTGCAAGTTCAGGCTACGACATTAGTACAGGACTAGACCAAGAAGATCAAGTCTGATAAGAGTCAAGCTGAATGCTTCTTTTGCAAGAAGCAAAGACACTAGAAGAGGAACTATCCTTAGTACATTATCTTTCTGAATTCGAATAGGCAGAGAAAGAAGTAAGCTATTGCTGGGCAAGGTATTTATATGATAACTCCATATAATTTTTCTATTTGTGATATTACTGACTGGGTATTGGATACCGGTAGCCCTTATCATATTTGCAATTCATTACAGGGGTTGTAGGTCAGTAGAAGATTCGAGCAAGGCGAGAGATTCCTAAATATTGGAGATGGAAGACTAGTTTTAGTTCTAGCTTTAGGAATTTTGAAACTTGTATTTGAATCTCATACCATTGTTCTTAGTGATTGTCATTTCTATCCTAGTTTCTTTTTAAATATCATTTCTGTAGACCTTTTGTCCATGAACAATTATGAAATTTCAACAAAAAAATAAGTTTGTAAAGTCATTGCGAATGGTGTTACTACTTTCTGTGGATAATTGAATAATGGTGTATATATGTTATCACAATCTATTAATGTAGTCTATTCTACTGGTAAGCACCCTAGATTAGATAGTCTATCAGATATCTACTTATGACACTGTAGGCTAGGTCATATAAATAAGAATAGGATAAATAGATTGACTTAAGAGGGAATCTTCGAAGTTAATGATTGTGAATCATTTCCAACCTATGAGTCCTATCTTCTTGGTAAAATAACCACGTCACCTTTTACTAAAAAAGGTGAGAGAGCCAATGAGCTCCTAGGTCTAGTACATACTGATGTATGTGGATCAATGAGCACAGGTGCTAGAGATAGATATGTCTACTTCATCACTTTTACAGATGATCAATCTAGATACCGATATGTCTATCTGATGAAACATAAGTCAGATTTTATTGAAATATTTAAATGATTCCAAAGTGAAGTAGAAAAATAAACTGGGAAGAGTATTAAAACTCTTTGATCTGATCGAGGAGAAGAATACTTTTCTGATGAATTTTTCACATATCTAGGAGAGAATGGAATTCTCATCCAATGTACTCCCCCTAGAACACCACAGTATAATGGTGTGTCTGAAAGGATGAATTAGACTTTGTTAGACATGGTCCGATCCATGATGGGATTTGCCAGCTTGTCGATATTCTTCTAGGGATATGTACTCGAATCGGTTTGTTATCTATTAAATAGGATTTCAAGTAAGACTGTAGTTAAAATTTCATATGAGATATGGACAGGGCGTAAACCGGCACTTTCATATCTTAGGATTTGGGGGTGCCCGGCTTATGTCAAATGATTAGTTATAGATAAACTTGGACCTAAGTCTGACAAGTATAAATTCATAGGATATCCAAAAGAGACCAAAGGATACTATTTCTACCATGCTGAGGAACAAAAGATGTTCGTCAGCCTTAGGGCAACCTTTCTAAAAAAGGAGTTCCTTGGTGAAGGAACTGTTGCCTCTAAGTTTAAACTTGATAAAGTTTAACAGGTAGAAAGTCCAACATAGAATGTTGAACCTAAATCGGATTTGATCAGATCAGATCTGAAGCCTAGTGAACCCGCACCATTAAGGTGATCCGATAGAGTACCATACCATCTAGATAGATACTATGGATTCTTGATCCAGGATGGTGATCCCATCGAACTCGATGAGGACAATGAGGACTCGATCACTTATATGGATGCGATATAGAGATCTGACTCTAAGAAATGGCTAGAAGCCATGAGATCCAAAATGGATTTTCTGAAGGTCAATGATGTATGGACATTAGTTGATCCATCTGAAGGAGTTAAACCTATTGGGTGTAAATGGATCTTCAAGAGGAAGATGGGTGCAGACGGAAAGGTAGAGACCTATAAAGTCCATCTGGTTGCTAAGGGGTATCGTCAATGTTATGGTATTGACTATAATGAGACGTTCTTTCCTATGGCAATGCTCAAGTCCATTTAGATCATGCTTGCCATTGCTGTCCATCTGGACTATGAGATCTAGTAGATGGATGTGAAGATAGCTTTTCTAAATGGAAAGCTGATCGAAGAGGTGTATATGATACAACCTAAAGGGTTCACATCCATAAATGGGTCTAAGGTGTGCAAGCTTGAGAGATCCATTTATGGATTGAAGTAGGCATCTCGTAGTTGGAACATACATTTTGATAATGTAATCAAAATATATGGCTTTGTTAAGAATGGAGAAGAATCCTGCATTTACAAATGGGCAAATGGTCCAGTAGTGGTATTTCTTATTTTGTACATGGATGACATTTTCTTAATCAAAAATGATCCCGCACTACAAGAAATAAAAGTCTGGTTGTCATCATAGTTCTCTGTGAAGAACTAGGGTGAAGCATCCTACATCTTAGGGATGAAGATCTATAGGGATGATCTAAAATGATGCATGGTATATCTCAGTCCACGTACATAGAAACTGTGCTGAAGAGGTTCTGTATGGAGAATTCCAGAAAGGGCTATCTCTCGATAGACCAAGGAATTTTTTTCTCTAAGAAGGATTGTCCGACAACTCCTAAAGAGAGAGAGAGCGTATAAGTAGAATCCCATATGCTTCAACAGTGGAGTTTTTTATATATGCATTGATATGTATGAGATCAGACATGGCATACTTACTAGGAGTGGTGAGTAGATACCAGTCTGACCCTGGAGTAAATCACTGAATGGTGGTTAAAACCATCCTTAAGTATTTGAGAAATACTAAAAACCAATGGTTGGTTTATGATGAGTTAGATCTGAAGCTTGTGGGGTTTATAGACTCCAGCTTTCAATCTGACCATGATGATAGTAAAAGTGTATCGGAATATATCTTTACTCTAATTGGTGGAGCCATCTACTTAAAAAGTTCTAAGCAACATACAGTGGCTGACTCTGTTTGTGAAGCAGAGTACATGGCAGCATCAAATGCAACAAAGAAAGCTATGTGGCTGAGGAAGTTCATCACTGAGCTTAGAGTAGCACCCTCCATTGATGGTCCAGTCCTGCTCTACTATGACAGCACTGGTGCCATAGCTCAAGCAAAGGAATCGAAGGCACACCAATGGACAATGCACATTCTGCATCGCTTTCATTTGGTTCGTAAAATCATGGATTGTGGTGACCTCGATCTTTAGAAGATCGACGGAAAGGAGAACCTAGCCGACCACTTCACTAAAATCCTGGCGATCAAGGAGTTCAACAACCATAAGTCAAAGATGGATATTAGATACTGTGTCGAGTGGCTTTAGGACAAATGGAAGTTATTGAAAATTGTATTCCAAAGTCAATCGTCAGCTTGTTGATGGTTGAGCTATTTTATTATTATAATTAATTTATTAATTAATAAAAATATTTTGGCATCTTTTTCATCATAAGTTTATATCTTCTAATGAACTTCATTATTATGATAAAGTCCTTAGGACTGTTTAGTTTCGATAAAAAGAGAATTTATTGATTAGTCCTTAAATTTGTTCATGATCAAATGATAGACTGTTAATTAGGACAACAACGTCTATCGAGCATAGGTCGCTATATGCCATATAGGTTGGTCGTCCTCTTAACTAAGGAGTATGGAGATATTGGTATGGCATATAGGTGAGATGTATGGATACATCGTCATTGAACGTGGTCAACTCCAGAGCATTCTACTACCGAGAATGTCTCTGATGGGGTATAGGTATAAGTATCTCTTAGACCTGAGATCACCTTAGTGACTTGCAAGCAACTCACTGTGCTTTGGTATCAGACTAACTAGATTTTTAATTCAGCAACGGAAGGCTTCTGGGTATAGTCAAGTACTTGCGAAGTTAGAGTGTGATCAAGATGGAATTGACCACTTCAAGAGTTGGAGAAGAATGTATCACTGTATTTCAATATAGTAAAACCTTAGCCATTGTAATCCATCAGATGGATTTGATATTTTGAAATACAATGTAGACAACTTGATTAGAGTTAACAGTTAAACTCTGAGGTGTCCTACGAGCATTGTGGTCAAGGGGATGAATTATATGGAAACTATATCCGCATGGGTTCTAAGGATGGTGTTCTACACCTTCGACCTATCTGACCATCAGATATCATTGCTAGATGGTCAATTCGATTGGTATAGAAATTTATTTCTATGCTACCAACTTAGGTTTGGACTTATGAGGTCACACACATTAGAGCTTATGATCTGATCGGATGGTTGATCAACGATTAAGAATCGTTCTAGGGTTAAACAATCAATACGATTTGTGTTTAACCTAGTGTAAGTGTTGCACGAGGATCGATTAGCAATTAGATTACTAACTGACTTAATTTGATTAAGCCAATAGGCTAAAATTAAGTTTAATTAAATATGATTTAATTAGATTTAGTTTGGGCTTGATTGGATCAAGTCCAATTGGTTTATTCAATAAGCCAAGTGCAAGAAAAACTAGTCCTAGTCTAACTAGAACTCGGATTAACCTAATTTTTTAATTTAATTAAAAAATAAATTAGAAATAAATCTAATTTAATTTAATTTAATTAAGTTCTTAAATGGATTAGGGTCTTATCTAATTGGTTGGTTTAATCTTGATTTTATTTGGTTAAAAGATCTTATTTGATCAAGTCAAAATAGGAGTCCTAGTGTGATTAGGACTCCCTATCACTTGCGTCACTTAATCCTCATGCCCCATGCCCTTTTTGTTTTATGTATTGCATGAAAATTCTCCACTCCCATGGCTTCTCACATCCTTTTTCTCTCCTTCTTTTCTCATAAGGCAATTTGTTGAAAGACCAAGTCAAAAGAGGAGTTAGTTTTGCTTAGGATTCTATGAGATAGAATCCTTGTTGACCATAACATCTTTCCTTGAGTGCCACCCTCTCTTTTAATTAATTCTTCTATTATTCCATGAAAATAATCTTCTTTTTTTTGTGCCCTCCCTTATTGATCCACACCAATAATTATGGAGGAGGCACCCAAGAGTTGGGCGCCCCAACAACTTCCCATGTTTGGATATTCCTAGTCTAGAATTTTGATCTAACTTGGACTCTTCTTTTTTTCTTTTTATTGGATGAATTCTATTCTAATTTTTTTATGAAATATAGAGCTTTGGGATAGGTTTGTAGTGTGTAAAAATCAGAGGAAGAGGGTGAAGGGAAATCCTGATTTCCCGGTCCAGGTTCGTTCAGATCTGATTAGATCAAGAGATATATTTCAAAAATTTTCTCTTGATCTTAATCAGATCTTGATAAATTTCAGATCTAATTCTTATTATTTTAATAAATAAAATAAAATAAGATAAATTAAATCAAATTTAATTTACCTGATTTGGGTAATCCTATTACCCTGTAGATGATCCTGATTGCAGCGGAAGGTTCTGGATCTCAGCCACGCAAGCGCCTGGCCTCTACCGATATCCACTTGGGTTGGATCTGGAGAACCTCTTCTTCTCTATCACACCTCCAAAAATCAGATCTGGATCTGATCTGGAGGATCTTCAAAACTCTTTTGAAGATCTGCAGTCGTCCTTTTGCAGCAGCGCAGCCTTCTTGCTTTTGATCGCCTTTCCTTGATCTGAATCGCACCAAACTAAGTCCAAAACACTTTTGGACGTGGAGAGCAAGGGGAGAAGAGAGTATGGCATGGAGAAGGAGGGGAGAGGCAGCCTTGGACGTGGGAAATCTCTATTGAATTCACTTAGACTTAGGATTAGGGTTGGGCGCAGGGTCTTATTTATAGACTAAGCGTGATCCAACTCCTCTTCCTCTCAACCAATCACAACCCTTTGTGAAATCAGATCTAAATCTGATTGGTTGAAAAAGAGACCCCTGGATTCCTCCTTAGAGGGCGCCTAAGACCAGTCAAACTGGATTCTTAGTAGAACTCTGATTGGAATCCTAAAGGGAGGTGGAGTCCTTGTCCAACAAGGACTCCTAGGCGCCTCCTACTTGGGCTCACGCCACCCTTGGCGTGCGCCCTTCTCCTTGCCAGATTCTGGCAGGGGGACAAGCCCCCACCAGCTCTCCAATAGGTGCATGACATGTGGTCAAAAGTCAAAGGGTGAATGGTCAACGTTTGACCAGTCAAAGGTAGACTTTTGACCAAAGTCAAAGAACAAGAAATGGCAGGTGACCAAAAATGGCAGGTAATGTCTTACAAATAAGACAACCTATTCTGACTTGGACAACCTCTAGTCAGACCATATGAAGGCCTCTGATTGAGCACAAACTCCTTTGGCTCAGTCAGGACAACTTATTTATGATAGTAAAAGAAGAACGTTAGGTTCAATCGAGTGCTAGCATGATTTTCTTGAACCTAATTGAATCTCATTCAGATCAATTGAACTAGATCAGTTCAATTGATAATCACCAGACTCAAACCCTTGTTTGTGTGACCCAGTTAGGTTCAGTTCTGTATGGTAATGAGATATGTCATGATCTCTATCATAGACATCATCGAAACTCCTTTCGATGGATCAGAACTCTTCTGATTCGAACAGCTAGAATGATCGATCATCTAAATCATTCTAATTGCTCCCAAAATCCACCAGTGACACCTAGCAGTATATGGTGGCAACCCATCAAAGCTGAATGCGAACCTCTTGGTGCAGCTACCTGTGTGATTAAGTTCTTCTATCTTGAGCCCCGATCAGATTAGGGTTAAGGTGAACTCGTCAAACCCTAGTCTCTGTCATATGATGTAATCATTCGATTCGAGTCCAATGTGAAAATCTAAATAGAAACTCTTTCTATTATTTCACTCTACCATGGCCATGGATTTCTGGACTTGATTCTCATGATCATCATAGGGCTGCTCCTCTACCACCGAGGTAGATAGATCCCATCTTGATGCAATCCAGTTCCTACAATGAACATGCTATAGCCAACATACACCTCAGGGTTCCATATGGCTAGGAGACCGAGTAATGGTGTAGTCAAACTATAACACCCTCAAGGTGAACTGCCGATGCATCTCAGGTCAAAGAACCAGACACACTACTGCAGCATCGAGTCAGTCATTGACGAGAAGGTAGACTTCCTAATGACTACTCGAGGTGGTCACGCTCAGTGCCCTCGTTCTCTAACGAGTACCTGTACTCTCGCTCCGGTGTCTCCACACCATAGACTCAAGACTCATCTACTAAAGAGAAGCGATCGTACACCAACCTTTCGGATCAATCACCATCCTCGTGATGATCCTATGGTCGGGAGCTGTTTATGAGTTAATAATGATTATTCATGTCTTAAATTTTCAACTCTTGAAAATATGAATTATCATTACCATTAACTCAAAGGATGTATCACAGACACTAAATACACATGTGTGATAGAAAATAACCCATTTCATTAATTAGTCAAAATTACAATTTTGCCCCTATAAGTGTATTACAAGTGTCAGCCAATTCTGGCTTCTAGGGCACATATATCTAACAGAGGGTCCTTAGGCGTGGGGGTTCCATAGGCACCAAATTAGGTATCTAGGTGAGAGAAAAGAGAAGAAGAAGAGGGTCTTCTTCTAGGGCTATTTTATTTTCAGTCTCTCTTCCTTTTTTTTGAGTTTCTTTGATAGAGTCTTAGATCAGTAAACTCTCATCTTCCTTCTCATATTTTGAAGTATCCAAATTTTGAAGAAGGGAGCATCGAATCGACCGTCAAAGAAGGATCGGTACAATACTAGCATGCTGTGCTAATTTTCTGTATCGAACATCAGATCAAAGATCGTAGGCTTATGTGGATGACTCCTAGAGGCCGGATGCATGTGTGGCTCATGACTTTATCCTCAAGCCTGGATCAACATGTTAGAACATCTAACTTGCTCAGGTAATAGATCTGATCTATTAACTTCATACCTGCATTTGATGTAGTGTAGATCTAGGTTGATTTAATCAATCTTTTACTTTCTTATTTGATTTTAATTTTTGATTTAATATCATGCCTTGATAATGTAATAGATTTGAGATCTAGGGGTTTTCATGTTTATTTAAATAAATATTTGATTTATTTAAGTCTTCTGCTATAAGATCTTGAAAAAGTTTTCAAGATCTACCTGTAAAACTCTAGATCTGGTTCCTTTATTCTTTGATAATAACCAAATCCAAATGGTATCTGAAGATGAGAAGAAAACTATTTTTGTTATTGATCATGGTCTTTATTATTATAGGGTTATACTTTTTAGACTTAAAAATGTAGGTGCAACCTATCAGTACCCGATAAACAAAATCTTCAAGAAGTAAATCGATGCAACATAAAGGTTTACGTGGATGATATGCTTGTTAAAAGTTGATCTTCAAAAAATCACATTGCCGACCTAGAGGAGATATTCAACATTGTCTAAAAATATAAGATAAACCTGAACCCAACAAAATATACTTTTAGAGTAACCTCTAAAAATTTTTTAGGATTCATGGTGTCAAGGCGCGGCATAGAGGCAAACCCGAAGTAGATTCGAGCCATCTAAGAAATGACCATTTTCAAGATAATAAAAGAAGTTCAACGTCTGATGAAAAAGATTATGGCTTTGAATCATTTTGTTTCAAGATCGGTGGAACGTCCCATGCCTTTCTTTCAAGTGCTCAAACAACTGAAGAACTTCTACTGGACCCCTAAATGTCAGCAAATCTTTGAAGAACTAAAGAGCTACCTTAGCTCACCTCCCCTTATTGCTAAGCCTAAACCTGGTGAAGAGCTATTCCTATATTTGGCAGTATCTTCCATAGCCATCAGAGCTGCCGTAGTCAGATAGGAGGATAAAATTCAAAAGCTGATCTACTATATAAGCCGAGTTTTAAGAGATGCAAAAACAAGATATACCAAATTAAAAAAGCTAATCTATGCTTTGTTGATCGTAGCTAAAAAGCTCTAACACTACTTATAAGGACATACAATGACACTCCTCACAAATTAGCCTATAAAAATAGTTCTTCATTAACCAGACACTTCAGGAAGAATAGCAAAATGGGTGATTGAGCTCACTAAATTTGACATAAAATTTCAACCTTGGCCATCTATTAAAGCTCAAATACTTACTGACTTTGTGATCTCCCATTGAGCTTCTTAGAAGAAAAAGTAAACCTCCCAGAAGGGTTCTGGGCCCTATATGTTGATGGCTCATCCAATGCTTCTGGGGCGAGCGTAGGCTTAATCCTTATTAATCCAAAAATGGTTATTATCGAATATGCACTATGCTTTGAATTTTTTGCTACTAATAATATAGTAGAATATGAAGCTTTGATTATAGGATTAAAAATAGCCAAGAAGTTGAGGATAGACCATGTGAAAGCTTATAGTGATTCACAATTAGTGGTAGGGCATGTCAATGGCAGCTATAAAGCTTGGAAGGAAACCATGAGAAAATATTTGGATAAAGTGAAAAGTTTGACCTCAGCCTCCAAAAGTTTTAACATATAGCAGATTTCGAGAGCAGAGAATTCTAGAGCTGACCTATCCAAATTAGCTATTTTAGCTCCGCATGAGTTGTCAAAAGAGATTTTCTTTGAAGTTCTTTAACACCTAAGTTCGAAAAAATCCTAAACAATAATAAAAGTAGACCATAAACCTAGATGGATTGATCCATTGATCTTATATCTTAAAGATGGCATCCTCCCTTAAGATCCCAAAGATGCTCAGAAGCTGAGAAATCAGGCCTCTCCTACATCTTATATAAAAATAAACTATATAAGAGATCGTATTCCTTGCCACTCCTTAAATACCTTCGACCATCTAAAGCCGACTATGCCCTAAGAGAAGTTCATGAAGGAGTATATGAAAATCACCTTGGAGCTAGATCATTATCTTACAAGCTACTATGATAGGGATATTATTTGCCAACCACACAATAGGATGTGGTTAATTATGTAAGAAAGTATGACTGATATCAAATAAATGCCAATATTCAATGGCAACCGGCTTCTCTATTCACACCCTTAAGCACTCTTTGGCCATTTGCACAATGGGGGATGGATATACTTAGACCGATTTCTATAACATCCGGACAATGAAAAATTCTTTTAATGGTAGTGGACTAGTGTACCAAGTGGGTTGAGACTGAACTCCTAGCAAAAATTACTGAAGTTAAAGTGTAGGACTTTATTTGGAAGTCAATAGTATTGGAAATTATGTCCCTAAGCTAATCATCAGCTTATTCATGGTTGTACTATTTTATAATTATAAATGATTTATTATTGAATAAAATTATATTCTAGCATTTTCATTATAAAGTCTATATCTTCTAATGAACTCCATATTATGATGAGGTCCTTGGGACTATTTAGTTTCGATAAAAAGAGGATTTATTGATTAGTCCTTAAATTGTTCATGACCAAATGATGCATTGTTAACTAGGGCGATAATGTTTATCGAGTATTGATCATTGTGTGCATATAGGTTGGTTATCCTCTTAACTAAGGAGTATGAAGATACTGGTATGGCATATAGATGAGATATAAGGATATATCATTATTAAACATGACCAACTCTAGAGCATTTTGCTATCAAAAATTGCTTTGATGAGATATGGGTATAAGTATTCCTTAGACCTGAGATCACCATGGTGGCTTGTAAGTAACTCATTGTGCTTTGGTGTCAGATTACCTGAATTTCTAATTTAGTAACAAAAGATTGCTTGGCACAACCACGTACTTGTGAAGTCGGTGAGTGATCAAGATTGGATTGAGCACTCCAAGTATCTGAAGAAAATGCATCACTATATTTCAATTTAGAAAAACCTTGTCTAGGATAATCCATGAGATAGATTTGATATTTTGAAATGCAATATAGATGACCTAATTAGGGTTGACAGTTAAACTCTGAGTTCTTCTATGAATATTCAGGTCAAGAGAATGAATTATATGAAAACTATATCCACATGGGTTCTAAGAGTATTGCTTTACACATTCGTCCTATCCGACTGTCTGGTACTCCCTTTAATTGGTATAAAAATTTATTCCTATGCTACCAGCTTAGGTTCAAATCTATAGGTTCACACATATTAGAGATCTTGATCTGATTGGGTGGTTGATCAATGATTTTGAATCATTCTAAGATCAAACAATCAATATGATTGATATTTGACCTAGTGCAAGTGCTGCAGGAGGATCAATTAGCAATCGGATTGCTAAATTAGCTCAATTCGATTGAGCCAAATGGTTGAGATCAAGTCCAATTGAATAAGATTCAATTAGATTTTGCTTGGACTTGATTGAATCAAGTCCAACTGATTTATTGGATAAGCCAATTGTAAGGAAGAACAAGTTCCTGTTCAATTAGGACTTATATTTACCCATTTTCTAATTTGATAAGAAATCAAATCAAATTTAAATTTGATTTAATGTGATTTAATTAGGCTCTTAGTTAGACTAAAATCACCTCTAATTGGGTTACATTAGTTTTGATTTAATTGGGTTCAAATAACAAATTGGACCAAGTCAAAACTAGAAATCCTAGTGTGACTAGGACTTCTCCACCTTGCACCACCTTGCTCCCTACACCTTTCTCCATGCCATTTTTTTTGGTTTTTGTATGAAACCTCTCATTTTCAGAGAGAGGATGTGCACCCCCATGCACCATATATTTTTTACATGGTATTTGGTTGAGGACCAAGTCAAAATAATTTAGTTATTTTGATTTCAAACTCTATTTGATAGAGTTTGTTGCAACCCAAACCTCATCCCATGTATGGTGCCAAACTTTCTTATTTTTATCTAATATTTTTGTTGGATTTATAAGAATATTTGTGCACCACTTCTAGGGTTTCCATGCCAAAGAAATAGGAGGAAGAGCCCAAGAGTTGGGCACCCCAATTCTTGCTCAATTTGGATATGCTTTTCTATGTATTTGACCTAGACAAGGACTCTGTTATAATTCTCTATTTAAAGAAAGTTAGAGCATTAGATTTCTACAAAAATTAAATCTAGGAGAGAGGTGTTAGGCATGGGAGTCTTGGGCACAAAGTGGGTTGGGTGTGGTGCATTGTTGAGACAAATTATTATGTCCTGGTGAGAGAAAAAGAAAGGAGAAGAAAGGGTTTTTTCTCTAGGATTTTTTAGTTCTCTTCTTCTTCTCTTTTTGTGTTACCCACTAAGACAATCAAAGAGGGTGTTGGGGGCGGGGGGGGGGGGGGGGGGGGTGAATTGAGTTTTTCAAAATTTAAACAAGTTATGTGCTATTTTTGAAAACTAGTGAGATGTTGAAGTGTGCTCAAATGTAATGTATATAAGTATGTAGAAATGTAAATACAATAGAAAGCAAGAACCAAAGTAATTACAAACATAAAGAATTTATAGTGGTTCGATGCCCCTTGAACCTATGTCCACTCTCCAAGGCCTACTTGGAAATTTTACTATAATCTCTCCAAGATTATAGCTAGATAGTTTTTCAAGACTCATTATCCAAAATCTAGTTGATTTTACATCGGATCCCCAATCAGAACCAAATCCTAATCCAATCTTTAGCTTACAATTCAATTCTTAGGCTTGGATAAGCCTCTTTAGCTTCAAACCCCTATTGAAGCTAAGTTACAAGAAATACAAAAGTTGAACAACAAAAATAAACACAAAGCTTCTTTGATTAGCAAGTAGGTCGATGAAGCTTTTGAAATCTTTTTTGATGAAGGCTTTTGAGCTTATGAGCTTTTCTTCTTGCCGAATGAAATCTCTTGATTTAATGTTTGTTTGAGTCGAGAGTGGAATACTCTCTTTTTAATGCTATTTGGCCTTTTTCACTTCACTTATGATTGCTATCAATGATTGAATGGTCAAGTCACTTCTTCCGTATATTTTGTAGCTTTATTCCAATGTTTGGTAGGCTGAAGGAAGGTTCTTGACCGTTGAAAGATAGAATTTGATCGTTTGAAAGCAATCTACATAGTTTTGAACTTTTTGCAGAAAACTAGCCATTGGAGCTCGAGTAGACTCGTCGCTTTTCTTGAGTTGACTCGACCATCCTATGAGTCCGCTTCTGAACTATATCCCAAAAATCACACTCTCTATATTTCTCTGAGAATTCGACTCAAAGAACTCGAGTCAACTCAGCCTTCTGCTCGAGGCCATCCTAAACTTTTGCTGGCGCATCACCATGGCATCATCTGACTTTGATATCATATTATGGAAGCTCCTAATCTTTAGCATAGATCTGAAGAGATCTTTGACATTCTTTAAGGTAGCAAATTGTCAATCTACCAATCTAGATCTATGATGGGGCACCTCCCTCCTTAGGCTTGAGGGAGGTGCCTCCCTTAGGTCGGCAACTCTAGAGAGAAGAGAGAAGAGAGATTGAGGAAGAAAAGATTTGGATTGATTACTCTTCTTGAAAATCCTAATACAACCTATGTATTTAAACATAGCCATTAGGCCAGACCAAAAACTCTCCTGGCTAACCTAATACATAAAAGCACTCATCGAGCCCATGTACATATGTTTCACATGCTCTCATCTCTTAGATCTAAACCCAATCCATACATGAGTTAGCCTCCTTAAGACCTTATTGGATCAGGCCTTAAGATCCCTTGGATTAAGCATAATCCAAGATCAAATAGAAAACCCCGTATGTTCTGTACGCCTCCATCAAGCTAGCTCTCCTAGAAGCCAAGCTGGCTTGACTATGTCTTGCCCGAATATCGTCTTCTATCTACTTAAGATAGCTGGCTCAACTACACCACGAGCTGGCTCAATCTCAATTCGAGTTGGCTCGACTGCATATCCGAGCCAGCTCTCCTATATGTCAGCCCCTTATCTTGATTGATTCTTCTTCTGACTTTGGTTCTTTGCTCCATCTTATGTCCAGATCTTCGGAGTACCTATCAAGCCTCTCAAGATCCTCACACTTGAACCTCGAGTTTCATGCAGGACTACATGCTGCCTTCACCTAGGATAACTCTTATCCTAGCTCTAGGATTCACACCCATCCTAATCTCTTGGAACCAACACCCTGGCTCCTCTTGTGGCCCCACAAGGCTTGGAAGAACCATAAATTCTATCAATCTCCATCTTGGTGCCCTAAGCCATGGCAAATCCTGGTAATACTCTCTTGCATGATCCTGTTATCGCTATGCATCCTGACAGCCTCTTGTGCAAACATTATCTTTGCCAATTCTCTTCAGCTAATGTGCACCCTTGGAGACCTTTGGGATGACTGACTCCACTGTTGAAGACCATGGCTTGCACTTTCGCACCATCCTAAAATTGTAGGATTCCTTTTGCTTAGGAGCTCATCACTTTTTCTAGACTTCCTGGAGATCCGACAGTGTTCCTATATCGACACTCGCTACATATCCTGATACAGTCTTCTCAAAACTTCATCAATCTTTTCCACACGTGTCGCACCACCTAGAATTATGCATCTTTGGCATTGGTGCTAGGATATTGGTCCTCCTACACTCCTCCACTTTGAACTTGTGTCACATCTCCATCGGTGAAGCCACCTCTACTTGGTGCTCCACCTAAAATTGAAGTCTATTAGATGCTGCAGAAGATCCTGACTCTATAATTGAGTCTCTCAAGGCCAATCACTCAACGCTGCACTAGTGAGCCCACCGTTGTACCTCGAACATCATCGCTATCCCTTCGGACAGTCCATACTCCACAGACCTATCCAAAATCATCTGAAATACACCACACCCTGCGGGCTCCTTCGAAACATACAGGAGCTCATCCAACTTTTCTGAACCTGCTACGATGCTCCATGGATCAACCATCTTCATCACCTTCAAGACTTCGCAAATCCATAGTCTGATCGAACTGCTGAATGCATCCTAGACTACTCCCACCTTCCTATAATCAAAGGATATATAGTCACTTCTTTAGCTTTCCTTCGATCATTACCTCTTGGAAAATCTCTCTTCATCCATCAAACAACCCCACACTACCCATCTTTCTAGAGAATCCTGTCATCTATCATACACCCCGATCTATCTAACCAAGATCAATCAAAAAATCATGCATCCAAATCTTCCATCCTAAGAAAAATCCTTCTCGTTAATCCTTTCAGCCTCCACCTTCAATCCACTGCTCGCGATTGTCCAAACCACAGTAATAATAAAGATAAATTTGAGACATACCGTGGAATACTTATGCAGATTTTTGATTTCATCCTGTATGACTTCTCCATTACTTCCACACATCATCAGACTCTGATACCAAATGTTGGTGCATCATAATGGCATCACCTCACTCTGATACCATGTTGTAATAGCCCATGATCTTTAGCATAGATCTGAAGAGACCTTTGACATTCTCTAAGGCAACAAACCATCGATCTACCAATCTAGATCTATGATAGGGCGCCTTCCTCCTTGGGCTTGAGGGAGGCACCCCCTTGAGGTGGCAACTCTAGAGAGAAGAGAGAAGAGAGATTGAGGAAGAAAAGATCTATATTGATTGCTCTTCTTGAAAATCTTAATACAACCTATGTATTTATACATAGCCATTAGGCCAGACTAAAAACTCTCCTAGCTAATCAAATACATGAAAGCACTCATCGAGTCCATGTATAATTGTCTCACATGTTCTCATCTCCTGGATCTTAACCCAACCCATAGATGAGTTAGCTTTCTTAAGATCTTATTGGACCAGGCCTTAAGACCCCTTGGATTAAGTCTAATCCAAGATCAAACAAAAAACCCCATATGTTCTGTATGCCACCATCGAGTCGACTCTCTCAAAAGCCGAGCTAGCTCAACTGCATCTCGTCCGAACATCATCTTCTATCTGCTTGAGACAGTTGGTTTGACTGTGCCTTGAGCCAGCTCGATCTTAGCCTGAGCCAGCTCGATTGTGTATTCAAGCTAGCTCGCCTGTGTGTCAGCCTCTTATCTTGGCTGATTCTTCTCCTGACTTTGGTCCTTTGCTCCATTTTGTGTCCCAAATCTTCGAAGTACCTACCAAGCCTCTCAAGGTCCTCACAGCTGAACCTTGAGTTTCGTGCAGGGCTACATGCTACCTTCACCTAGGATAACTCATGTCCTAGTCCTAGGACTCATACCCATCCTAGTCTTCCAGAGTCAACACCCTGTCTCCTTCTATGGCCCCTCAAGGCTTGGAAGCACCATAAATCCTAACAACTTTATCCCAAAAATTACATTCTTTGTATCTTCCTGAGACTTCGACTTGAGGATCTCGAGGCGACTCAACTCTCTGCTCAATCTGATATATTTTTTGATTTTAAAAAATTATTTTTCTACCACTATCCACTAGAGTGGACTCGAGCTTAATCATGAGTCGACTTGAGAGCATGCCAGTTGAACTATTTGCATGCCAAACTTCTTTTTCATCCCATTTCACCTTGAGCTGAATAGCCATCTTCAGGGTTGACTCGAGGTCTTTTTTGCTAAATTTTTTTACTTTGTCCAATTTACTTTCTTTTCAACTTTGGTCTTGAAATACCTTCTTTAAGCCTTGCTTTGGGGGTGTTCCATGCTTCAAAAGCTTCCAACATCTTCTAATGAATTTTCAAATGCATTTTTTAGGATTTATCCTATTGATACTTTATAATTTATCCTAAAACATAATCTCAAGCAGTTTATTAGTCCAAATATATACTCAAGTATTTTTTTACTCATCAAATCAATCCTTGGGGGTTAATAATCTTCTTCTTTTTGATGATGACAAAACCTTGAGTATATGAGCAAGAGATATTTAAGATGAATGTATTGGGGATATTTTTAATATGATGAAGGTACAGTCTTTTCATAGTTTCATATTTAGCTCCTTCTTAGTTCATGCTTATGTCTTTAATGTATCTAATAAATTTAGATTTAAGTTTACTATATGTGCTTGCTTGAATGGTAATTCCTTTTCATTGAATAGTTACATGTGCCAAGCTCAAATTTGGTACATAGAGTATGTATCATGGCACAAACTCATAATGCTAATTAATTTTGTATTAATGAGTAATATATGCAGTGCTTATGGATATTTGTGCGAGATACACTTCATAAAAATTTTAAGGGTGCTCATGTGCATTAGAATCATAATACCCATCATATATGGTCAATTATGCTCAAAGTCTCAAGAAATCAAGATGCACATATCATATATGGTCAATTATGCTCAAAGTCTCAAGGAATCAAGGTGTACACATCGTATATGGTCGATTATGCTTGAAGTCTCAAGGAATCAAGATGCACATCATAAATGCTTAAAGACTCAAATCACATTCAAATGAATGAATATATGCTCATACATACATCATAGGTCATATATACATGTTACTCCCCTTTTTGTCATTAGTAAAAAAAGGGTAAGTTAAAAATAAACATTACACGAGATCATATCAAGAGATTGAAATGATGTAAAAGTAAGTAATCATATATATGATTTGCATTTACAAAATGAGTGTATTGGACCAATATTGATCTTAACACACCAAGATACAACGAAACAACAAGTTCAAACCAAGACTAAGTCAAGAAACTACATATATAAGTGTCTAAGAAGCACCTAACATAGAGACAAATACAAGCAAATACTCTTAATACATAAGCCTAAAACATTAGGTGACTAGATATCAGCTCCCTATGATGGTACTCATCATCTGAAGGGATCTCTAGTGTCTAGGAAGATGAGGCACAAGATGAGGATGGCCTAACTCTCTTGCTCCTGGTCCTAGTTGATGGCCCAGCCACCTATGAAGGAGTAGGCCCTACACGAGTGTAGACTCTGAGTGGTGGTCTACTCTCACCAGTGGATACCTGAGTGGATTGAACAAGAGACATAGATGGAGGAGGTGGATGACGAGGCATGGATGCCTTGGTAGCTGCATCTGCTGTTGCTGCTGGTATCGCACTTGGAGCAAGTCTCTTAATTTTTTCAATCAAATTGCCTATGGCTCCAGGTATTGAAATGATGCCCTGCTGCTGTGCCTGACCCAGTCTACTGATAGCTACTAACATCTCAGTCCCACCTGACTCAACTCTCCCTCTGAGTCGAGCAATCTCCTCAATAGTGCTAGAGTGGTCAGTAGGCATGCCATATGTCTGCTCTCTTTACTCTAGGATAGTGAGCCTTTGAGAGATAGATCTCATCTCTGTCTGCACACTCTCTACCCTCTTAAATAAGCTCCGTATCTCTTTACTGACTCTAGTAGAAATCATATTTGTCAGTCCCTCCATGGATGCAGAGTCAGTAGGTGGTGGCCGAGGAAAACTGCTTATGGGTGGAGCTCGAGGAGTCACTGGGGTACTACGATCAGGTACGGCTCTACGTGCATCAAGAGTAAAGGGCTCTCCTATCTCCTCCACTCTCGATTCTCTCCTTTCTTAATCAGAAATATTCTTTATCCATCTTTCTTGTTCTACATGGTATTGCATCCCAGTCAAGACTCTCATGTCATATATATCAAAGCGAGACAGTCTTTTACATCCTTCATTTTTCAGTGAAACTTTCACTATCTCAAATACCCGAGTCAAGGCCATACCATAAGATAAGCATACCTTGTTTCTAGTAGCTACTTCTCTGATCTGATGCATCATAATGCCTGGTAGGTTTATACGAATATCCTGAACCATATGGTACGTTATACACAATTTCCTCTCAATGATAAAATAATTTCTTTCTAGTTTTGGAATAAAGATCCCAACAATAATGTGATGCACTACTCTCATCTCTACGGACAAGGAGGGTGCTAGGACATCTCCTACAATGTCATTACTACCAATAATCAACCTCAATCCATCATTCTTATTGGATAATCTATCAAGTATGAATCGATAACTCCAAAAATGTATGCTAGATGATGCATGCTAATCTATAGATATGGCAAGTGCATCAATTGATCAAGTAATAAAGTGAATGAGTAAAGTATCATCCCTAGAGGATTGAAAAATAAGTACTGAAAAGCTCTTTCCCATGCTTTATTTAGAAGATCAATTTATGAGAATAAGAAATTAAAAAACAAAATAAAGAAATAATTAAAAATTTTAAGAAAATAGAGAGAGTGTAATTATTAGGGTTTTAAACTTAAGAATAATATGTTACTAAGGCAATCGATTCACCAACTCAGTCAATACAATATTCAGATTATTAGATTAATTTTATTTCATGTGACGGTGGAGTCTCCTAATTTATTCACCATCCTTTGGTCCAGGCATAGCAAAACTATTAATATTTATTAATTACCCTTTGGTCCAGGTGTAATTTAAATAAATATTAATGCATTAAGTTTTGTGAAATCCTCTAATTAAAATACGCTGCATCCAAAGTGCACTAAAATTTCTACATGCATATAAATTCTAATTTGATTCATAATACAAGGTATATAATCAAGAAGCAATAACATAGATGTACTTGGTCCGTAACACTATGTTCATTACATCAATTAGAAGATGGTCAGTAATCTAAAAGCATTAAGATTAGATTTATATACTCCTCATGAATAAAATTAAAAATTAAAAATAAATCACATTCAATATTGCATCAAAAGAGTGGCTACACCTTATCCTTAGTAAAAGAAAATTTAGTTCATGATAACAAGTTCAAAAATAGTAAATAAAAAGTATAGGGAAATTAGACTGTTTGGTTGCTAAAATTGATTGTCTATTGCTCTTGGTGTGAAGAACTTGGTGAAGAAGAAGAAGCTCCTTGATCGATGTCTTGATTGTCAGAAAAAAATTAAAAACTCTTTTTTTTCTCTTATAAATCTCTCTTCTCTTTCTACCTCTCTCCTCTCTTTCTCTTCTTTTTTTTATTTCTTTGACTCTCTCCCTTTTTTTCTTTTTTTTTTCTCACTCTCTTCTCTTTCTACCTCTCTCCTCTCTTTCTCTTCTTTTTTTCTATGGCAACAGTAGGTTTTATAGCCAAAAGATCGATTTTTTTTCTAAAATTCTTTAAAAATTAGGTTTAAGACTCCCAAAATAACTCAAATTAGGATCTGGATGATTCTAAACATTAGATGTTAATCAAACGGTCCAAAAATTACTTAAAAACCCTTTAAAATATCCCAGATCAAGTTGGAATTCATGCCAGCCATCGGATCAACTGTTGGATTGAATCTGGGCCATCAGATTGCGCATAGGAAAGACTTCTGATCTTTAGTTTAACATCAGGATGAATCTCAGTCGTTGGATCTCGATCAGGAGCTGCGGATGCAATTCGTCAGTGCATGCGTGTCGATCATTCGATCAAATCTTAGTGAAAGGCGCCCGTTGGATCAAATAAAATTTCTAAATTACCCTCTGTAGACCATGCATGAGCTTGGTGTTGCGTGGACCGCCGCATTCTTCAGCCAATCGGAGCGCGCTTCTTCATATGAAATTCATGAAATGCCCTCAAGTTGGTCCACCATGCACTATGAAAAATGCTTATGTCAGCCTACCATCAACGCTGCGTCAGCGGGTCAGTCTACTGGTGTGGTCGAACCAGGCAGTCTGCTGAGCCATTTTTCTGAATCGGTTTGAATTGGACTAATTTTTTTTTTTAAAATTCAATTCTGGGCTCATTTGAAGTCTATTTTGCCTGAAATTTATTTCATCTGAATCAGAAAAATAAGATCTTCACATTGGTGGCCCTCTTTCCTACATAAGATTAATAAAAGTATCAATTTCTAAAGAAATAGATTAATTTATTTTATAATTTAATACTTTTATTAGTATATTTTTATCACTTATCGCTAGGCTATCTTTTGAAACCTCAACTTGAACTCTTTTCATAGTCGATACAATACCATATCCATCTCTTTTAAGATTTTCATTAAATTTCCTAACTAGTTTAGGATACATGGGAATATTTATTTTGCAAAAATCCTTCCATCCCATTCTATCAATCCAAGTCCCAATAGAAAAATGAAAACTCTCAAAGAAATCAAAGTCAATCCTTCTACTCATTGCTATTGCCCTAGTGGCCATTCTACCTATAACAGAGGGTGATGGAGGAGGTGACCCCGGAATACCTTGATCTTGTTCGGGTTCACCGTGAACAGGTTGATCGAATGGATGAGAAGGTTCGAAAGCCTGAGATGTTGCTCGTTCCATCTAGGCTTTCCTTCTTCTTTTTCATTCTTCCATGGTTTAGGTTACATAAATCTTTCATACTTCCCGCCTTTCTCCCATTATTTTGATTTAGATCTGACTATAATCTAATAAATCTAGGGAGATGAAGGGCAAAGATTCAAGAAGATACTATTTGAGAGAGTTTAGGGGGACGAGGGACCCTATGCTCGATGTTTTGAAGGGGTTCTAAGGCAACACGAATAGCCATGGGTCAGTTTTAATCGCTTGTGGCCTCGATCCTTGAGTCGACTCATGTTTTTCAATGAGTTGCTCAAGTCGACTTGAGCATGAGTTCTAAAATTTTTAAAGTTTTAGAGGAAATTTGGCATTTAAATAATATCTAGATATTTTTCTTAATATTGATCATTGATTATGCATTCAAAATTGATTCTTTGAATTTAATTTGACTTGCTTTGAGTTATAAAAGTGAGATTTGTTTTGGTTGATAGCAAAGCCCTAATTCTCTTCTAGTGATGTTGAATCTTTCTTCATTAAGAGATTTTGTGAATATATTAGCTAATTATTTATTAGTATAAATAAATTCAAGTACCACATCATTATTTTGTATATGATCTCTTATGAAATGATGCCTTATTTCAATGTGTTTAGATTTTGAATGTTGAATTAGATTTTTGGTTAAGTTAATTGCACTTGTGTTATCACATCTTATTAGAATTTTGTTAAGTTTGAAACCAAAGTCTTCAAGTTGCTATTTGATCCATATGATTTAAGCACAACAAATCCTAGCAGCAATATATTCGATCTTGGTTGTAGATAATGCTATTGAATTTTGTTCTTACTGAACCACGAAATTAGATTGACTCCAATAAATTAACATGTACCACTAGTATTTTTTCTATCAAGTTTACATCTAGCAAAATCAGCATTAGAGTATCCTATTAATTCAAATTATGAAGATCTATCATACCATAATCCTACATTGATTGTTCCAGATAGGTATCTAAAGATTCCTTTAGTAGCAAGCATATGAGATTCTCTAGGATCTGATTGATATCTAGCATACATACATATACTGAATACTATATCTAGTCTACTTGCAGTAAGATAAAGAAGTGAGTCTATTATACCTCAATATAATTTAGTATCTACTTTCTTATCCTTTTCATCTTTGTCAAGTTTACAAGATGTACTCATTGGTGTGCCAATTGGTCTTGAGTTCGCCATTCCAAACTTTCTAAGTTTCTCTCTTGTATACTTCATTTGGTTAATGGAGATTTCTTCTTTATTTTGCTTGATCTAGAGTTTAAGGAAGAAATTTAGCCCTTCCATCATGCTCATCTCAAACTCGTCCTACATAAGCTTAGCAAATTCTTGATAAAGAGATTCATTAGTAGCATCAAAAATGATGTCATCCACATAGATTTGTACTATCAATAGATTGTCATCTTTTTTTTCTAAGAATAAGATTTTATCAATATATATTTTTCCTAGTAAATCCATTATCTAACAAGAATTTACTTAATCTCTCATACCATGCATGGACCTTGTTTTAACCCATATAAGGTCTTATGTAATTTAAATATATGATTTAGAAATGTATGATTTTCAATGCTAGGTGGTTGTTCAACATACACTTCTTCAGCTATATAACCATTAAGAAATATACTTTTTACATCCATTTGATATAATTTAAAGTTTATAAAATATGCAAATACAAGTAATAGTCTAATTGCTTCTAATCTAGCCACTGGAGCAAAAGTTTCATCAAAATCAATGCCTTCCTCTTGGTTGTATCCCTTTGCCACTAATCTAGCTTTGTTCCTAACAATAGTGCCATGCTCATCTAGTTTATTTCTATATATCCATTTAGTTCTAATTATTGGGTAGTCATTGGATCTATCAACTAAAGTCTAAATCTTATTTCTTTTGAATTGATTTAATTCTTCTTGCATAGCATTAATCCAATATCGGTCATTTTTAGCTTCTTCTATTGTTTTAGGTTTAATTTGTAATACAAAGGCTAAATAGTTATTAACATTTATAAGATAGGATGGGATTCTTATCCCTTGTGATGGATCACTGATTATTAGATCTTTAGGATGGCCATGTGCATACCTCTATTTTTTTGATAATTCTTCTCTTGGGCTAGGAGTGGGCTCTTCATTCTTCTCTTCTTCTTCATTATTTTGAATGGAGCATGAGATTGTCCATCTTGTCATGAAGATCACCTACATCCTCATCCAAAGCATCTTCTTTTCTATAAGACTTGTCATTATATTCATCAAAGATAACATGAATGGATTCTTCAACAATGGGAGATCTGTTGTTGAAGACTCGATATGCCTTGCTAGATGAGGAGTATCCCAAGAAAATTCTCTCATCTGACTTGGCATCAAATTTTCTCAAGTTATCTTTTTCATTATTAAGTATGAAGTACTTACATCCAGAAATATGAAAGTAATTGATATTTGGTTTTCTATCTTTCCAAAGCTCATATAGAGTTTTCTTTAAAGTAGGCCTTATTAAAACATGATTTAATGTGTAACATGCAGTGTTTATAGCCTCAACCTAAAAGTATTTAGGTAAATTACTTTCACATAATAAAGTTCATGCCATTTTTTCTAATATGCGATTTTTTCATTCTACTACTCCATTTTGTTGGGGGATCCTAGATGCAGAAAAATTATGATCAATTTTCTTTTTCATTATAAAAATTTTTAAAGTATTGATTTTCAAATTTAGTACCATGATCACTATGTATGCATACTGTTAGATATGTGTGCCCTAGAAGCCAGAATTTGGCTGACACTTGTAATACACTTCTAAGGACAAAATTATAATTTTAACTATAAATAATAAAATGGGTTCTTTTCTATCACATATGTGTATTTAGTGTCTGTGATACATCCCTTGAGTTGATGGTAATGATAATTCTTATTTTTAAGAGTTGAAAATTTAAGATTAGAATTTTCATTATTAACTCATAAAATGCTCCTGACCGTAGGATCATCATGAGGATGATGATTGATCCGAAAGGATAGTGTACAATCGCTTCTTTGTAGTAGATGAGTCTTGAGTCTACGATGTAGAGACACCGGGGTGAGAGTACAGGTACTCGTTAGAGAATAAGGGCACTGAGCATGACCACCTTGAGTAGTCATAAGAAAGTCTACCTTCTGGTCGATGACTGACTCGATGCTGCAGTGGTGTGTCTGGTTTTTTGACCTAAGGTGCATCGGTAGTTCACCTTGAGGGTGTTATAGTTTGACTACACCATGACTTGGTCTTCTAGCCATTCAGAATCCTGAGGTGTATGTTAGCTATAGCATGTTTATTGTAGGAATTGGATTGCACTAAGATGGAATCTATCTACCTCGGTGGATAAGGAGCGGCCCTATGATAATCATGAGAATCAAGTCCATAAGCCCATGGCAATGGCAGAATGTGAAATAATCGAAAGAGTTTCTATTAAGGTTTTCACATTGGACTTGAATCGAATGATTAAATCATATGATAGAAATTAGGATTTGACGAGTTCACCTTAACCCTAATCTGATCGAGGCTCAAGATAGAAGAACTTAATCACACAAGTAGCTGCACCGAGAGGTTCATTTTTAATTTTGATGGATTGCCACCATATACTGCTAGGTGTCACTAGTGGATTTTGAGAGCAACTAGAATAATTTTGATGATCGATCATTCTAGTTGTCTGAATCAGAAGAGTTCTGATTCATCGAAAGAAGTTTCGATGATGTCAATGATGGAGATCATGACATGTCCCATTATCATACAGAATGGAACCTAACTAGATCACACAAACAAAGGTTTAGATCTGGATATCATCAATTGGACTAACCCAGTTCAGTTGATTTGAATAAGATTCAATTAGGTTCAAGAAAATCATGCTAGCACATAATTGAGCTTAACGTTCTTCTTTTTCTATCATAAAAGTTGTCTCGACTGAGCCAAATGAGTTTGTGCTCACTCAGGTACCTTTACCTGATTTGACTAGAGCTTATCCAAGTTAGAAAAGGGTTGTCTTAATTTATGAGATAAATTTAAGACAATACCTACCATTTTCCATCACCTGCTAATTCTTGTACTTTGACTTAGTCAAACATTGACCTTTGACCCTTCGATATCTACCAATGTGTTATGCACTTATTGGAGAGCAGATAGGGACTTGTCCCCTCTCTGAAAGTTAGAAAGAAAGGGGATGCACGCCTAGGATGGCGTGCACCCATGGATAGGGATGCTGGAGTCCCATACGGATGGGACTCTAGGTTGCTTGTTGGATTCAAACTAGGTGACCCTCACCTATAAGCTTTGACCAGTCTTAGGTGCCACCTTAGTATGAATCTGTGGGTCTCTCATTCCATCAATTAAATTTAGATCTGATTGAATGAAGCAATGTGATTGATCGGGATGATGCAGCACTGCATGGAGCAGTAGAGTCTATAAATAGACCCTATCTGTGCCCACTTTTTAACAGAGTTCCTCTTAGCCCATGCCCCAAGGCTGCCCCTCTCCCTTCTCCATGCCAAAATTTGGCCCTCTCCCTCCTCTCCACGCCCAAGAAAGTTGGGTTCTTTACATTAGTTCGAGTCAAGCAAGAAAAGGTTGACGAAAAGGAAGAAGGCAGCACTGCTGCAGAGACGATGGATGATCTTCAGAAGCTGTTTTGAAGATCCTCCAAATCAGATCCAGATCTAATTTTTGAAAAAAAGAAAGGAAAGGAGAAGATCTCTAGATCTAATCTAAGTGGATATCGGTAGAGGCCAGGCGCTTGCATGGTTAGATCCAGAACTTCAGAGCTTCCGCAGGATCATCAATGGGTAATCAGATTACCCAAGATCAAGGTAAAATTAATTCAAAATTAATTTTGTTTTATTTTTTAATTATAAAATTATAAATTAGATCTAAAAAAGTATCAGATTTGATTAGGATCTAGAGAAAAATTTTTAAAATATGTCTCTCAATCCAATTAGATCTGAGCGAACCTGACCTGAAAAATCAGGATTTTCCCTTCAACTGGTATCAGAGCCAGGTTCTTATTAAATTTATTTAGATATGATTTAATATAATTAATTAGTGATTTTAGATATCACATGAGATTTGATTAGATCTAAAATCAGAAAATAAAAAATTAAAATTAATTGATCTAGATCTAATATGTATGAGATACATAACTAGACTAGGAATAGAATTACTCTTATGTGTAGTCTAGTATAATCATATTTTTTATTTAATTAAATATAAATTTTAGATCTATTTAATTTTTATTTTCTAATATTATAATCTATAATTATATCTAAAAATAGAAAATAAAATAAATTAATTTATTCATATGAGATATGATAGTTGCATGTTTAGACTAGTTGTAGAATAGTTCTGCCAATAGTTTTAGATTAAATTTCATTTGATAAGACCAAATTTAAATTTGATTTTTTAGATGATTATGAGATAATTTAGATCTAGAAAACATGCATGCATGATATATGTGATATATACAAAACATGTTTTAATTAGATCTTTTATATGAGATATATGCTTAGATCTAATTTGTTTGTTTGTAGATTAGTTGTATTTGTGATTAAGGCATTCCCCTTGGCCGTCCATTTATAAGAACAAAGTAGGACTTAAAGACCCTCTCCTCCCATTTGATGGGGTGTTCTTATGATGTGTAGGGATGCTGCGCGTTCATCCTTAATCAAAAATTGAAAACTTACTTTCTGCAAAATCCTAGATCCTGAAACCCTAGGATCTTGTTTACATATTTTGTTTAAGAATCCTGACTTAATTAAGAATTAAGTCTATAAAATATCAATTAGGTATAAAATTAAGAATTTCATATCTAAGACATATTCATAAATCTGGGTTCGGGCTTGGGTAGCTCAATTAGGTCTAGCGGTTGATCAAACTGAATCAAGAGTTGGTTAGATGGGATCAACAATGCTTAAATTGACAGTCTAATAGGATTAAGTCTGGGTCAA
>QRFJ01001461.1:0-147930 GCA_006176705.1 Cocos nucifera | reverse complement strand
TAAGTTAATTGCACTTGTGTTATCACATCTTATTAGAATTTTGTTAAGTTTGAAACCAAAGTCTTCAAGTTGCTATTTGATCCATATGATTTAAGCACAACAAATCCTAGCAGCAATATATTCGATCTTGGTTGTAGATAATGCTATTGAATTTTGTTCTTACTGAACCACGAAATTAGATTGACTCCAATAAATTAACATGTACCACTAGTATTTTTTCTATCAAGTTTACATCTAGCAAAATCAGCATTAGAGTATCCTATTAATTCAAATTATGAAGATCTATCATACCATAATCCTACATTGATTGTTCCAGATAGGTATCTAAAGATTCCTTTAGTAGCAAGCATATGAGATTCTCTAGGATCTGATTGATATCTAGCATACATACATATACTGAATACTATATCTAGTCTACTTGCAGTAAGATAAAGAAGTGAGTCTATTATACCTCAATATAATTTAGTATCTACTTTCTTATCCTTTTCATCTTTGTCAAGTTTACAAGATGTACTCATTGGTGTGCCAATTGGTCTTGAGTTCGCCATTCCAAACTTTCTAAGTTTCTCTCTTGTATACTTCATTTGGTTAATGGAGATTTCTTCTTTATTTTGCTTGATCTAGAGTTTAAGGAAGAAATTTAGCCCTTCCATCATGCTCATCTCAAACTCGTCCTACATAAGCTTAGCAAATTCTTGATAAAGAGATTCATTAGTAGCATCAAAAATGATGTCATCCACATAGATTTGTACTATCAATAGATTGTCATCTTTTTTTTCTAAGAATAAGATTTTATCAATATATATTTTTCCTAGTAAATCCATTATCTAACAAGAATTTACTTAATCTCTCATACCATGCATGGACCTTGTTTTAACCCATATAAGGTCTTATGTAATTTAAATATATGATTTAGAAATGTATGATTTTCAATGCTAGGTGGTTGTTCAACATACACTTCTTCAGCTATATAACCATTAAGAAATATACTTTTTACATCCATTTGATATAATTTAAAGTTTATAAAATATGCAAATACAAGTAATAGTCTAATTGCTTCTAATCTAGCCACTGGAGCAAAAGTTTCATCAAAATCAATGCCTTCCTCTTGGTTGTATCCCTTTGCCACTAATCTAGCTTTGTTCCTAACAATAGTGCCATGCTCATCTAGTTTATTTCTATATATCCATTTAGTTCTAATTATTGGGTAGTCATTGGATCTATCAACTAAAGTCTAAATCTTATTTCTTTTGAATTGATTTAATTCTTCTTGCATAGCATTAATCCAATATCGGTCATTTTTAGCTTCTTCTATTGTTTTAGGTTTAATTTGTAATACAAAGGCTAAATAGTTATTAACATTTATAAGATAGGATGGGATTCTTATCCCTTGTGATGGATCACTGATTATTAGATCTTTAGGATGGCCATGTGCATACCTCTATTTTTTTGATAATTCTTCTCTTGGGCTAGGAGTGGGCTCTTCATTCTTCTCTTCTTCTTCATTATTTTGAATGGAGCATGAGATTGTCCATCTTGTCATGAAGATCACCTACATCCTCATCCAAAGCATCTTCTTTTCTATAAGACTTGTCATTATATTCATCAAAGATAACATGAATGGATTCTTCAACAATGGGAGATCTGTTGTTGAAGACTCGATATGCCTTGCTAGATGAGGAGTATCCCAAGAAAATTCTCTCATCTGACTTGGCATCAAATTTTCTCAAGTTATCTTTTTCATTATTAAGTATGAAGTACTTACATCCAGAAATATGAAAGTAATTGATATTTGGTTTTCTATCTTTCCAAAGCTCATATAGAGTTTTCTTTAAAGTAGGCCTTATTAAAACATGATTTAATGTGTAACATGCAGTGTTTATAGCCTCAACCTAAAAGTATTTAGGTAAATTACTTTCACATAATAAAGTTCATGCCATTTTTTCTAATATGCGATTTTTTCATTCTACTACTCCATTTTGTTGGGGGATCCTAGATGCAGAAAAATTATGATCAATTTTCTTTTTCATTATAAAAATTTTTAAAGTATTGATTTTCAAATTTAGTACCATGATCACTATGTATGCATACTGTTAGATATGTGTGCCCTAGAAGCCAGAATTTGGCTGACACTTGTAATACACTTCTAAGGACAAAATTATAATTTTAACTATAAATAATAAAATGGGTTCTTTTCTATCACATATGTGTATTTAGTGTCTGTGATACATCCCTTGAGTTGATGGTAATGATAATTCTTATTTTTAAGAGTTGAAAATTTAAGATTAGAATTTTCATTATTAACTCATAAAATGCTCCTGACCGTAGGATCATCATGAGGATGATGATTGATCCGAAAGGATAGTGTACAATCGCTTCTTTGTAGTAGATGAGTCTTGAGTCTACGATGTAGAGACACCGGGGTGAGAGTACAGGTACTCGTTAGAGAATAAGGGCACTGAGCATGACCACCTTGAGTAGTCATAAGAAAGTCTACCTTCTGGTCGATGACTGACTCGATGCTGCAGTGGTGTGTCTGGTTTTTTGACCTAAGGTGCATCGGTAGTTCACCTTGAGGGTGTTATAGTTTGACTACACCATGACTTGGTCTTCCTAGCCATTCAGAATCCTGAGGTGTATGTTAGGCTATAGCATGTTTATTGTAGGAATTGGATTGCACCAAGATGGAATCTATCTACCTCGGTGGATAAGGAGCGGCCCTATGATAATCATGAGAATCAAGTCCATAAGCCCATGGCAATGGCAGAATGTGAAATAATAGAAAGAGTTTCTATTAAGGTTTTCACATTGGACTTGAATCGAATGATTAAATCATATGATAGAAATTAGGGTTTGACGAGTTCACCTTAACCCTAATCTGATCGAGGCTCAAGATAGAAGAACTTAATCACACAAGTAGCTGCACCGAGAGGTTCATTTTTAATTTTGATGGATTGCCACCATATACTGCTAGGTGTCACTAGTGGATTTTGGGAGCAACTAGAATGATTTAGATGATCGATCATTCTAGTTGTCTGAATCAGAAGAGTTCTGATTCATCGAAAGAAGTTTCGATGATGTCAATGATGGAGATCATGACATGTCCCATTATCATACAGAATTGAACCTAACTAGATCACACAAACAAAGGTTTAGATCTGGATATCATCAATTGGACTAACCCAGTTCAGTTGATTTGAATAAGATTCAATTAGGTTCAAGAAAATCATGCTAGCACATAATTGAGCTTAACGTTCTTCTTTTTCTATCATAAAAGTTGTCTCGACTGAGCCAAATGAGTTTGTGCTCACTCAGGTACCTTTACCTGATTTGACTAGAGCTTATCCAAGTTAGAAAAGGGTTGTCTTAATTTATGAGATAAATTTAAGACAATACCTACCATTTTCCATCACCTGCTAATTCTTGTACTTTGACTTAGTCAAACATTGACCTTTGACCCTTCGATATCTACCAATGTGTTATGCACTTATTGGAGAGCAGATAGGGACTTGTCCCCTCTCTGAAAGTTAGAAAGAAAGGGGATGCACGCCTAGGATGGCGTGCACCCATGGATAGGGATGCTGGAGTCCCATACGGATGGGACTCTAGGTTGCTTGTTGGATTCAAACTAGGTGACCCTCACCTATAAGCTTTGACCAGTCTTAGGTGCCACCTTAGTATGAATCTGTGGGTCTCTCATTCCATCAATTAAATTTAGATCTGATTGAATGAAGCAATGTGATTGATCGGGATGATGCAGCACTGCATGGAGCAGTAGAGTCTATAAATAGACCCTATCTGTGCCCACTTTTTAACAGAGTTCCTCTTAGCCCATGCCCCAAGGCTGCCCCTCTCCCTTCTCCATGCCAAAATTTGGCCCTCTCCCTCCTCTCCACGCCCAAGAAAGTTGGGTTCTTTACATTAGTTCGAGTCAAGCAAGAAAAGGTTGACGAAAAGGAAGAAGGCAGCACTGCTGCAGAGACGATGGATGATCTTCAGAAGCTGTTTTGAAGATCCTCCAAATCAGATCCAGATCTAATTTTTGAAAAAAAGAAAGGAAAGGAGAAGATCTCTAGATCTAATCTAAGTGGATATCGGTAGAGGCCAGGCGCTTGCATGGTTAGATCCAGAACTTCAGAGCTTCCGCAGGATCATCAATGGGTAATCAGATTACCCAAGATCAAGGTAAAATTAATTCAAAATTAATTTTGTTTTATTTTTTAATTATAAAATTATAAATTAGATCTAAAAAAGTATCAGATTTGATTAGGATCTAGAGAAAAATTTTTAAAATATGTCTCTCAATCCAATTAGATCTGAGCGAACCTGACCTGAAAAATCAGGATTTTCCCTTCAACTGGTATCAGAGCCAGGTTCTTATTAAATTTATTTAGATATGAATTTAATATAATTAATTAGTGATTTTAGATATCACATGAGATTTGATTAGATCTAAAATTAGAAAATAAAAAATTAAAATTAATTGAATCTAGATCTAATATGTATGAGATACATAACTAGACTAGGAATAGAATTATTCTATGTGTAGTCTAGTATAATCATATTTTTTATTTAATTAAATATAATTTTTAGATCTATTTATTTTTTATTTTTTAATATTATAAATATTATAATTATATCTAAAAATAGAAAATAAAATAAAATTAATTTATTCATATGAGATATGATAGTTGCATGTTTAGACTAGTTGTAGAATAGTTCTGCCAATAGTTTTAGATTAAATTTCATTTGATAAGATCAAATTTAAATTTAATTTTTTAGATGATTATGAGATAATTTAGATCTAGAAAACATGCATGCATGATATATGTGATATATACAAAACATGTTTTAATTAGATCTATTTTTTATATGAGATATATGCTTAGATCTAATTTGTTTTTGTAGATTAGTTGTATTTCTGATTAAGGCATTCCCCTTGGCCGTCCGATTATAAGAACAAAGTAGGACTTAAAGACCCTCTCCTCCCATTTGATGGGGTGTTCTTATGATGTGTAGGGGTGCTGCGCGTTCATCCTTAATCAAAAATTGAAAACTTACTTTCTGCAAAATCCTAGATCCTGAAACCCTAGGATCTTATTTACATATTTTGTTTAAGAACCCTAACTTAATTAAGAATTAAGTTTATAAAATATCAATTAGGTCTAAAATTAAGAATTTCATATCTAAGACATATTCATAAATCTGGGTTCGGGCTTGGGTAGCTCAATTAGGTCTAAGCGATTGATCAAACTGAATCAAGAGTTGGTTAGATGGGATCAACAATGCTTAAATTGACCAGTCCTAATAGGATTAAGTCTGGGTCAAGATCGAGTCACGTAAGTGATCGATCAAGCTAAGACCTAATTAGGCTCAATGGTTAGAGTCTAGGATTGTAGGCTAATCCGATTGGTTCTGTCTCAATAATTTGGTGTCTAAGGTAAGTTTGGTAGATACGATCGACTGATTTTTAATTGGGAGCTACTCGACTCGAATGCATTCTTGTCGAGTTAATGGCATATCCCTTCCACCGGTCTCACTTACCTTGCCATGTTTGTTGACTCAGTTTTGATCCGAGGTGGTTAATAATCCGAGCTAACCCATGCCACTAGGTTAGTCATAATAGTTATGACTATGTCAAGTCTAGTTTAATGAGACCTAAATCAAATCTTCCTAAGAAAAGATTAAGTCATGGTCTTCCACCATTGTAGATGTGCAGGCCCTTCCTGGGGTTGATTGTTCTTGGCTGGTTACAGTGGCTCAGTTGCACCGAAAAGATGCAACCATATTTATTAGGTATTGGATGCTACAGGCTGTTGGATGAATTGGGCTCAATATTTTGGATATGGTGAGAGATCCAATTAAAAATTCAATCTATGTAAATGGTGGGTCTGACTTAACTAAGGAGTGGATCAATATTCCGAACATGGTGAGATTCATGAATTAGAGACCAAGTTTGGATGCACCATGATTAGAGAATCATTGAACAAGAGTTGTTCACTCATTGGCTCAGTTGCACTAGGAAGATGCAACCATGTCTATTAGGCATTGGATGCTATAGATTGGAGGATGAATTGGGCTCAATATTTTGGATATGGTGAGAGACCCAATTAGAAATCCAATCTATGCAAATGGTGGGTCTGACTTAACTAAGGAGTGGATTAATATTCCGGACATGATGAGATTCATGAATTAGAGACCAAGTTTGGATGCAACATGATTAGAGAATCATTGAACAAGAGTTGTTCACTCATTGGCTAACCCATCACCAATAACTATTAGGTAAGGTGATGAGTCAGTTGGTGGGACCGCATCATCCACTAGAAATCAATAATCGTGAAGATTTTTGCATCTCTACAAAGGGAGTGTAGAGATCTAAGAAAATAGTGGGAGCTAATTTATTTTAAAATAAAATTATTAAACAAATTGGTTAAGTCTTAATTACAATATCTAACTAAAAACTTTGACTCTCTACAGAAAAATATCTGTATCAAACCCACTAGCATGAATCCTGGACACCCATAGATTGATTGGACCAAATTATAAAGATTGGCTCCGAAACTTCAAAATCATTTTGGATTCTGAGAAGTTAACTCATGTATTGGACCAGGACCCTCCCACCTTACCAGCCCATCCATCTGCTAAATAGAGAGTGTCTCTGGATAAGTGGATTGATGAAGATAATAAGGCCAAATACTATATGTTGGACTCGATGTCCGATGAACTTCAATGCCAACATGAAGTTATCAGGACTGCTCACCAAATGTTGGCTCACCTACAGGAGATGTTTGGTGAACAGAGTCACGCAGCCAAGTATCAAGTCACTAAACGACTGTTCAAGGCTAAGATGCGCGATGGGTAGTCAGTCCAAGATCATTATCTGATGATGATCAAGAACTTGGAAGAGCTTGAGAAGCTCAAAGTGAGGTTAGACTTGGATCTATAGAATGATATAATTCTATAATCCTTGACTGATGTGTATGGGCAATTCATCATGAACTACCATCTGCATAAACTTCAAAACTCCTTGGCTGAACTTATGAACATGCTGGTTACCACTGAGCTTTCCATGAAAGATTTTAAAGGCTCAGTACTTGCTATGGAACGAACTTCTTTCAAGAGAAAGTCTTTTGGAAACAAGAAGAAGTCTGTGAAAAAGCAGAAGGTGGAAGGAGGAAAGAAGAAAAAGGCAGTGCTAAGAAAGAAAGCCGCTGACAAAGAAAAGTATTTCCATTGCAATAATAATGGCCACTGAAAGCGAAACTGTCCTACATACCTGGCCACCCTAAAGGAGGTAGGTCCTTCTGGAGGTATGCTCATTATTGAGTCTAACCTTACGATTTCTTCTGCATCTAGTTGGGTGCTTGACTCTAGTTCTAGTGCTCACTTGTGCACTTCTATGCAGGGTCTTGAGGATAGTAGGAGGCTGAGGGATGGTGAGATGATCCTGCGCATCGAAAATGGAGCAAGAGTTGCTGCCGTGGTCGGAGAAACATACCCTCTTCGACTATCATCTGGTTTAGATAGTATTAAAAGACTGTTATTATGTACCTACAGCAAGCAGGAATTTGATTTCTATTTCTTGCCTTGCATTAGAAGGCTATGTAATTAGTTTTCTTAAGGACCATTATAATATTCTTTATGAAAGAAATAAAATTGCAAGTGGTTTCCTTATTAACGGTCTTTATCAGTTACATGTTGATGTATCTATTTTTAATTTTGAGCAAAATGTGAATGCCATAAAATCAAAATGACCTAGGGATAGTCCAAATGATAGATATCTATGGCACCTAAGATTAGGTCATATAGTAGAAGATAGGGTTAACAAATTAGAAAAAATCAGGGCTATTGAGTCCATTGACTTTTGAGTCATATCCAATTTATGAATTCTGTCTTCATGGCAAAATGACTAAACTCCCTTTTGTAGGACATGGGGAAAGGGCCACGGATCTTCTTGCCCTAGTACATACAGATGTGTGCGGCCCATTTGATGTGCCGACTAGAGGCAACTTTATCTACTTCATAACCTTTACCGATGATTCATCTAGGTATGGATATGTGTATCTTATGAGACACAAGTCTGAAGCTTTTGAAAAGTTCAAAGAATTCAGACATGAAGTAGAAAAGCAAACTGGAAAACCCATTAAGGTTCTTCGATCAGATCGAGGAGGTGAATACCTTAGTCAGAAAATTTCTGGACTATCTCAAGAAAAATGGCATAGTCTCTCAATGGACTCCACCAGGAACACCTCAACTCAATGGGGTTTTAGAATGGAGGAATCGGATCCTATTAGATATGGTTCGATCCATGATGAGCTTCACAGACCTTTCTGATTTTTTTTGGAGATACTATTTGTTAACTGCAATATACTTACTGAATAGGGTTCCTTCTAAAATCTATTCCTACCATACCGTATGAGATATGGCATGGTAAGAAAAGTGAGTCTGAGTCATCTCAGAATTTGGGGTTGTCCGGCTCATGTCAAAAGACAACAAGCGGACAAGTTAGACTTTAGGTCCTTTAGAGCTCGATTCATAGGATATCCTAAAGAGTCATTAGGATATTATTTCTACATTCCAGAAGATCACAATGTGATTGTGAGTCGACATGCCATCTTTCTTGAAAAATAGTTTATTCAAGATAGCGGCATTGGAAAGCAGATCAAGCTCGATGAGAAAGTCTCACAAGAGCAACGAGCTAAGGACCAAATGGAACCAAATCAGGTTAAGCTAATCCATACACTACCTCCTCCACCTCGTAGATCGAAAAGGGTTTTCCATCCTCCTGAGAGGTACTTAGGTACTATTTCAGAGGATGTAGAGGAAATGTTCCTCGTAGGTAATGGGGTTCATGGTAATGATCCCAAAACCTATAATGAGGCGATATCAGATATCGACTTTGAGAAATGGTTAGAGGCAATGAAGTCAGAAATTGACTCGATGCACTCAAACCAAGTCTGGACCTTGGTAGATCCACCAGAAGGTATAGTACCTATTGGGTGTAAATGGATCTACAAGAGAAAGATTGGTGCAGATGGGAATGTGGAGACATTCAAGACTAGATTAGTGGCAAAAGGTTATAGTCAATGCGAAGGCATTGACTATCAGGATACCTTTTCACCAGTAGCTATGCTAAAATCCATCTGCATACTGCTTGCTGTTGTAGCCTATTTTGATTATGAAATATGGCAAATGGACGTAAAAATGGCATTCTTAAATGGATATCTTGAGGAAGATATCTATATGGAATAGCCCTTAGGTTTCACATCCAGTGATGATGATCACAAAGTATGCAAGCTGCAAAGGTCCATATATGGACTTAAGCAAGCATCTCGGAGCTGGAATACTCATTTTAATGATGTGATCAAAATATTTGGTTTCATCAAAAATGAGGAGGAACCATGTATCTTCAAAAAGGTCAGTGGGAGCACTGTTGTCTTCCTCGTATTATACGTGGATGACATCCTCCTTATTGGAAATGATATTCCCATGTTGACCATAGTTAAAATATGGTTATCTAAAGAATTCTCCATGAAAGACCTAGGAGAAGCATCCTTTATTCTTAGAAATTAAGGTCTATAGAGATAGATCCGAATAGGATGCTAGGACTTTCACAGAAGATGTACATAGAGGAAATACTAAAGAGGTTTAGTATGGAAAACTCTAAGAGGGGTTTAGTACCCTTCAGGCATGGCATTCATCTTTCCAAGAAGATGTGCCCTAGCACACCTGAGGAAATAGAACGCATGAGCAAGATCCCTTATGCTTCTGCAATAGGGAGCCTCATGTATGCCATGTTATGTACATGACCTGATAAGCCCATGCTGTGAGTGTCACAAGCAGATATCAGTCAAATCTAGGTGAAGAACACTGGACTTCTATGAAATGTATCCTTAAGTACTTGAGAAGAACTAAGGATATGTTGTTGGTCTTTGATAATGGAGAACTCCAAGTTCAGGGATATATAGACTCGAATTTTATGTCTAATATAGATGATCGAAAGTCGACATCTGGGAGTCTATTTTTGTGCAATGGTGGAGCTATCAGTTGAAAGAATTTCAAACAGACAGTAATAGCAGATTCTACCATGGAAGCAGAATACATTGCTGCATCTGAAGCTGCAAAGGAGGCATTTTGATATAAGAAGTTTGCCATAGAGATCGAAGTAATGCCATCAGATGCCATTCCTCTATACTGCGACAACAATGGTGCCATAGCCCTTGCTAAGGAGCCAAGGTCTCACCAAAAATCTAAGCACATCGAGCGGCGATATCATCTTATCCATGATTACCTCGAGAAGGGATACGTCGAGGTCAAGAGAGTCGACTCCGCAGACAATGTGGCGGACCTGCTTATAAAGCCATTAGGCCAGCAGAAGATCGAAGCCCACCTTGAGATGTTGGGACTTTGAATTGTAGCCAATTAGCTTTAGGTCAAGTGGAAGTTTGTTAGATATGTATGCCCTAGAAGCTAGAATTGGCTGACACTTGTAATACACTTCTAGGGGCAAAATTATAATTTTAACTATAAATAATAAAATGGATTATTTTCTATCATATATGTATATTTAGTGTCTGTGATACATCCCTTGAGTTAATGGTAATGATAATTCTTATTTTTAAGAGTTGAAAATTTAAGATAAGAATTTTCATTATTAACTCATAAAATGCTCCTGACCATAGGATCATCATGAGGATGATGATTGATCTAGAAGGTTAGTGTACAATCGCTTCTTTGTAGTAGATGAGTCTTGAGTCTATGGTGTAGAGACACTAGGGCGAGAGTACAAGTACTCGTTAGAGAATGAGGGCACTGAGCGTGACCACCTTGAGTAGTCATAAGAAAGTCTATCTTCTCGTCGATGACTGACTCGATGCTGCAGTGGTGTGTCTGATTCTTTGACCTGAGGTGCATCGATAGTTCACCTTGAGGGTGTTATAGTTTGACTACACCATGACTCGGTCTCCTAGCCATTTGGAACCCTGAGGTGTATGTTGGCTATAGCATGTTCATTGTAGGAATTGGATTGCACCAAGATGGAATCTATCTACCTCGGTGGATGAGGAGCAGCCCTATGATGATCATGAGAATCAAGTCCATAAGCCCATGGCCATGGTAGAGATGTGAAATAATAGAAAGAGTTTCTATTAAGGTTTTCACATTGGACTTGAATCGAATGATTAAATCATATGATAGAAATTAGGGTTTGACGAGTTCACCTTAACCCTAATCTGATCGGGGCTCAAGATAGAAGAACTTAATCACACAAGTAGCTACATCCGAGAGGTTCATTTTTAGTTTTGATGGGTTGCCACCATATACTGCTAGGTGTCACTGGTGGATTTTGGGAGCAACTAGAATGATTTAGATGATCGATCATTCTAGTTGTCTGAATCAGAAGAGTTCTGATTCATCGAAAGGAGTTTCGATGATGTCGATGATGGAGATATGACATGTCCCATTACCATATAGAACTGAACCTAACTGGGTCACACAAACAAGGGTTTGGATCTGGATATCATCAATTGGACTAACCTAGTTCAGTTGATTTGAATAAGATTCAATTAGGTTCAAGAAAATCATGCTAGCACATGATTGAGCCTAACGTTCTTCTTTTTCTATCATAAAAGTTATCTCAACTGAGCCAAATGAGTTTGTGCTCACTCAGGTACCTTTACCTGGTCTGACTGGAGCTTGTCCAAGTCAGAAAAGGGTTGTCTTAATTTATGAGATAAATTTGAGACAACACCTGCCATTTTCCATCACCTACTAATTCTTGTACTTTGACTTGGTCAAACATTGACCTTTGATCCTTGGACATCTGCCCATGTGTCATGCACTTATTGGAGAGCAAATAGGGGATTGTTCTCTCTCTAGAAATTGGAAGAAAAGGGGGCACATGCCTAGGATGGCGTGCACCCATGGATAGGGATGCTGGAGGCCCATACAGATTGGACTCCAGGTTCCTTGTTGGATTCAAACTAGGTGACCCTCACCTATAGACTTTGACCAGTCTTAGGTGCCACCTTAGGATGAATCCGTGGGTTTCTCATTTCACCAATCAGATTTAGATCTGATTGAATGAAGCGACGTGATTGGCTGGGGTGATGCAGCAGTGCATGGCGTAGAAGAGTCTATAAATAGACCCTATCTGCGCCCACTTTTTAATAGAGTTCCTCTTAACCCACACCCCAAGGCTGCCCCTCTTCCTTCTCCATGCCAACATCTGGCCCTCTCTCTCCTCTCCATGCCCAAGAAAGTTGGGTTCTTTAAATTAGTGCGAGTCAGGCAAGAAAAGGCTGACGAAAAAGGAAGAAGGCAGCACTGCTATAAAGACGATGGATGATCTTCAGAAGGTATTTTGAAGATCCTTCAAATTAGATCAAGATCTAATTTTTGAAGAAAAGAAAGAGAAGAAGAAGATCTCTAGATCTAGCCCGAGTGGATATCGATAGCGGCCAAGCACTTGCATGGCTAGATCTAGAACCTCAGAGCTTCCGCAGGATCATCAATGGATAATCAGATTACCCAGGATCAAGGTAAAATTAATTCAAAATTAATTTAGTTTTATTTTCTTAATTATCAGATTATAAATCAAATCTAAAAAAGTATCAGATCTGATTAGGATCTAAGAGAAAAATTTTTGAAATATGCCTCTTGATCCAATCAGATTTGAACAAACCTGATCTGGGAAATCAAGATTTTCCTTCACATGCAATTGATGTGTTCTTTTCATTTAAAACTTTATGATAAAATTTTAAAAGTGCATTAAAGGCTTTATATTTTTGTGCTAAAAATATTTTATCCAAGTGAATCTTGAATAGTCATCCATAATTACAAGTCCATACTTTTTATCTTCTAGACAAGTGGTTTTTATGGGTCCAAGTAGATCCATGTGAAGTAATTCTAAAGGTCTAGATGTTGAAATTATTTTTCTTGGTTTAAAAGAGTTTCTAGTTTATTTTCTAAGTCGATATGCATCACATATACGATTCTTTTGAAAATTTAATTTTGGTAATCCTTTTACTAGGTCTTTCTTGATTAATTTTGAAAGTAGATCCTTACTTGCATGACTCAATCTACTATGCCATAACCAAGTTTCATTAACTTTGATATTCATTATGATAAGACATTGATCATTCTTCATGTGTAGATCATCTAGATCCACCATGTAGACATGGTTATGTCCGAAGAAAAATTTGATTTTCCTATTATAGGATCGATCTGATCTGATTATATCTATAGTAGAATTTTAAAAATTTTTCTATACTAATGTGATCAAGTTTGAGAGTTCTCAGATCCAATCACCATGATCTAATTGCAAATCTAAAATTAAAATAAAATTAGAACAACTTTTGCTACTTGATTAGGGTTCTTTACCCTACCGATGATCTGACTACTGCGGAGCCTCTAGATCAAGCTGTGCATGTGCTCAGCCTCTACTGAAGTCTACTAGGGCTAGTTCTAGATGTGCTCTCTTTTTGAATTTGATCACAAAAGATTAGATCTGATCTAGATCTATAAAGCCTTCAAGATAATCTTCGAAGGCTGTATGTTCGTCTCATGAATAGAATCGTCTCGTGCTGAACTTTGCACCAACTGGACTTGATCTCTTCCTCGCTGAAGTACCCAACACCTTGGGTGTGGAAGGAGGGAAAAGAGCAGGAGAAGGTGGCATGGAAGAGGGGAGAGGGTGGCAGCCTTTGGGCCTGGGGATTAGGAAAAGCAAAGAACCCTAGGGCGCAGGGGTTCTTATAGAGACCCCTGCGCCACCTTAGAGTCCCAATCCATCAAACAATTGGTTTGCTTGATTTATTTGGATTCTAACCTAATCTCCACACCACAAACCTGATCTCCATCAGGTATTTGTTGCCCAAACCATGGATAAAAGTGGCATCATTTAGAGATAAAATGGAGTCTTAGGCACATAGGACTCTTCCTTCCTAAAGTTTCATCTATATCAAACTCTGTGACCCATTCAAAATGGTCACCCACTTTTATCCTCATGTGTGCATGCGACAAAGAGGCATGCTTTAGAAACTCCATGCAAAAAGCTAGGGGACATGCCCCCTAGAAATTCTCCAGGTGGCGCACGCCCCTTCTCCCTTAATTCCTACAAGTGGGTCAATTACTGACCCTTGTCCTGATGCCCCTTGCATAGATTTAAGATAAGCCCTTTTCTTTTAGGACATGTCTTAATCTAACCTGGACAAGCTCCAGTCAGACTAGGATAAACCCATACAAGGTTCACGAATGAGCCAAATCCAATTTGACTCAGCCGAGATGAACTAGAAAAACTATAGAAGGAGAATGTTAGGCTCAATTATGTGCTAGCATGATTATTTTAAACCTAATTGGATTAAATCCAAATCAATCGAACTATTAGCCCAATTGATGACATCCATGAAGGGAAAAACCTATTTTTTGGATCAGGTTCGTTCAAATCTAATTTGATCGGGAAGGATATTTCAAAATTTTTTTTCTAAGATCCTAATTAGATCTGAGACTCCTCAGATCTAATCTTATTGATCTAATAATAAAAATAAAAATTAAATTAAATTTAATTATATCTTTGTTTTGGATAATCTAATTATCCTGTGATGATCTTGATGTTTACCTGAGGTTCTAGATGTAGCCATGCAAATGCATGGCCTCTACGAGTGTCCACTTGGGCAGGATCTAAAGATCTTCTTCTTCTCACTCAATCCTCCAAAAATCAAATCTAGATCTGATCTTGAAGGTTTTCAAAATTATTTTTGAAGAACAACCATTATCTCTTGTAGCAGTGTTGCCATCTTCCTTTTCTGGTGCCTTTCACTTGCTTGGATCGCACCTTCTTCGTACCCAAAGTCCCTTGGGCATAGAAAGGAGAGAGAAGACCAAAGGGTGGCATGGAGAAGGAGGGAGAGGGGCTATGTGGCATGGGCTAAAGGCAAAAGAATTTAATTCTAGGTGCAGATAGGGTTTATATAGACCCTACTGTGCCATGCAATGCCACATCATCGTGGCTAATCATGATCCTTTGTGCAATCAGATCTAAATTTGATTGATGGGATGGCATCATTGTGAGGATTTATGGTGCTTTCAAGCCTTGGAAGGCCACAGGAGGAGTCATGATGATGGCTCCAGGGATTCTAGGGGCTTGGTTGGTGCTTCGAAGATCTGGGACACAATGTGAAGCAAGAAACCAAAGCTAGAGAATCAAGACTATAGAAAGAAGATTTTTTATAGGTTAGTCGGATCAGTCTAAAACTGGATCAGCTAAGTCTCAGTGCATAGGCAAAATAGAGAGCTGCACATTCGGGACTGCTGGCACAGCACAGGATTGGGCCGACTCAATTTCAGACTGAGCTGACCTAGTGGAACTTAGCTGACTCAGTGCATAGATAGAGTTACACGAGGGTCTATTTTAGACTAGGGTCTGGGATGATTCTAGGGGTCCTAAAGTCTGGTTTGAGAGGTCTTAGGGGGGCTAATTCATGTATAGGTCGGATCTAGATTTAGAGGATGAGAGCATGGGAGACATGGGTGTACATAGGCTCGGTGAGTGCTTTCATGTATTGGACTAGTCGGAGAGTTTTTTGGTCAGGCCTAATGGCTTTGTATAAATACATAGGTTGTATTTGGATTTTTAAGGCTGAAATATATAGAATAAAAGCTCTTTTCTTCCAAAAATCTCTTCCTCTCTTCTTCTCTATTTCTTAATTTATTTGATCATGCTTCTGTAGGGATCTCTAAGTACTTTCTTGATTGCTTGGCTAATCACTGACGGCCATGTCGATCTGTGTGGGAAGAGCACATATTCTCAATATTTAGTATCAGAGCTAGGTAATACCTCAAACGTTGTAGACGATAATATGGTATCGGAGCCAAGTTTCAAAGCCTGATGTTACATGAAAGGAGCCAAGGTTTTAGATTCTGATGGTGCATAAAAGAGCCAAGTTTCAGAGCCTGATGGTGCATGGAAGGGAAAAAGATGTCGTACAAGATGAAATAAAAAATCTGCACAAGGATTCCATGGTATGTCTCAAATCTATCTTTATTATTGCTGTGGTTTGGCCAATCGAGAGCAGCAGGTTGAAGGTGGAGGTTGAGAGGATTAATGGAAAGGGATTTTCTCAGGGTGGAAGGATTTGGTGCATGATCTGCTGATCGATCTTGGTGGAAAGGCTAGGGTGTATGATGGTTATATGACAGGCAGGGAGCATTGGAGTGCTGCAGTGGTGTTTCTCTAAAGATTCAGGGCTGAGAAAGGCTCGATGATGTAGCAACCGAGGGTGGTATTTTAGTAGAGAGCATCAGGGTTCTCTAGGAGGATGGGCAATGTAGGACTATTGAAGAGAGGTTTCCTAAGGGGTAATGGTCGAAGGAAGGTTGAAGAAGCGACTATACATCCTTTGATATCTGGAAGGCAGGAAAGTAGTCAGAGACGTATTCAGTGGTTCGACCAGAGCATGAATTTACGAAGCCTTAGGAGTGATGGAGATGGATGATCCATGGAGGTCTAGCAGGTTAGGGCTGGGCGGCTGTAGAGCGGCATAAAGATGAGTCAAAGAGCGTAGGAGTGCTGTAGGAGCACTTTCCTAGAGGCACAGGAGCTAAGAGAGGCTCAGCAGTGTAGCAATTGAGGAGTGTATCTCAGTAGAGAGTGTCAGTGGTATCTTAGGAAGATCGGGTGTAGATCTTAGGGAGAGCTAGGGGGTCTCAGGAAGCGTCAAGAGGTCTCTAGCAGTCGGGAGTATCATGGATCGAATTTCTTCTATAGGAGCACCAGGAACAGTCATGGTTCTGGTGGAGGGTGATTCTCCGAGCGCAACTAAAGCGATGGCTGGTGTAGGGGCAGAAGAGATAGACTAGGGTGGAATTCCTTAGGGCTTAATCGCTGGTTTTAGAAGAGTTAGATGAGCTCTTGAGTTTCGAAGGTACCCATGGGTTACGGAGTTATCCGAGATAATTTCGAAGGGGTCTATAGAGTGCGGAGGGTTCGAAGGGGCAAGGACGGTGTTCGAGGTGCAGCGATAGGCTCAGCAGTGTAGCATTGAGTGGTTGACCTCGAGGGACTTGATGATAGAGTCACCTTCTACAACATAAGGTGGACTTCGAATATAGGTGGAGCTTCACAAGTGGAGAGAAAATTTGGCATAAGCTTAGAGCACTGGTGATGCATAGTTCCAGGTGGAGCAGCATGTGCTGGTGGACAGGCATAGATCTGAGGAAATTGTATCAAGTGGTACAGCATGTGCTGGTGTAGAAATGCTATAGGTTCTTCAAAAAAGTTTAGAAAAAGTGATGCAGCTACTAAGCAGAAGAGATCCTATAATTTTAGGATGGTGTAGAGGTGCAAGCACAGGTCTTCAGCGATGGAGGCGGTCGTTCCAAAGGACTCAAGGGTGCATAACAGCTGAAGAGGATTGGCGGAGGCAATGATCGCACAAGGGGCTATCGAGCACGCAAGGATAATGGGATCGTGCAGGAGGTCATTGTTGAGGGGTTTGCCAAGTCTTGGAGCACCAAGGTGGAGATTGTGAGGATTTGTGGTGCTTCCAAGCCTTGGTAGGCCATGGGAGGAGTCACGATGATGGCTCCAGGGATTCTAGGGGCTTGGATAATGCTTCAGAGATCTAGGACACAAGGTGAAGCAAGGAACCAAAGTAGAAAAATCAAGACTGCAGAAAAGAGATTTTCTATAGGTTAGCTGGCTCAATCTAAAACTGGATCGGCTAAGTCTCAGTACATAGGCAAAATAGAGAGCTGCGCATTCAAAACTGCTGGCATGGCACAGGACTGGGCTGGCTCAATTTCAGACTGAGCCGATCCAGTGGAACTTAGCTAGCTCAGTGTTGTGACTGAGCTGGCTCAGTGCGCAGGCAGAGTTACACAATGGTCTATTTTGAGCTAGGGTCTGGGATTATCCTCGGGGTCTTAAGGCCTGATTTGAAAGATCTTAAGGGGGCTAATTCATGTATGGGTTGGGTCTAGATCTAGAGGATGAGATCAAGGGGGACATGGGTGTACATGGGCTCGATGAGTACTTTCATGTATTGGGTTAATTGGAAAGTTTTTTGGTCAGGCTTAATAGCTATGTATAAATACATAGGTTGTATTAGGATTTTTAAGGTTGAAATATACTGAATAAAAGCTCTTTTCTTTCGAAAATCTCTTCCTCTCTTCTTCTCTATTTTTTGATTTATTTGATTTTGCTTCCATAGAGATCTATAAGAAGTACTTTCTTGATTGCTTGGCTAATCATCGGCAGCCACGTTGATCCATGTGGGAAGAGCACATATTCCCAACAATCATCTGATCCAATCAGATTAGAGACCCTCAAAACTCTCCTTAAGTGGAGCCAAAACTAGGTCAAACAAGTCTTCTTGGTGCCACACTATTTAATCCCCTAAAGCAACTAGAGTCCCATCTACTTTTTAGCAGGAGGACAAGTCCCCAGGTTCTCTCCTATGGGTGCATAACACATGGGCAGATGTCTAATTGTTTAGGGTCAACATTTGACCAATGTTCGAAGATAAGATTTAGTAGGTGATGAAAAATGGCAGGTGTTATCTCAAATTTATCTCATATATTAAGACAATCCTTTTCTGACCTAGACAAGGTCCAATCAGATTAAGTAAAGATTCCTGAGTGAGCCCAAACACATTTGGCTCAATCGAGATAAGCTTTAATGATTGTTAAAGGAGAACATTAGGCTCAATCATGTGCTAGTACATTTTTCTTGAACCTAATTGAATCTTATTCAAATCAATTAAACTGGGTTAATCCAATTGATGATATCCAGATCTAAATCCTTGTTTGTACGATCCAGTTAGGTTTAGTTTTGTATGGTAATGGGATAAGTCATGATCTCTATCATCTACATCATTGAAACATCTTTTGATGGATCAGAACTTTTTTGATTCAGACAACTAGTATGTTCGATCATCCAAATCATTCTAATTGCTCCCAAAATCCACCAGTGACACCTAGTAGCATATGGTGGCAACCCATCAGAACTGAAAGCGAACCTCTCGATTTGGTTACCTGTGTGATTAATTTTCTCTATCTTGAGTTCCAATCAGATTAGGGTTAAGGTGATCTCGTCAAATCCTAATTTTCATCATATGAATTAATCATTCGATTCAAGTCTAATGTGAAAATCCTAATAGAAACTCTTTCTATTATTTCACTCCATCATGGCCATGGGCTTATAGACTTGATTCTCATGATCATCATAGGGATACTCCTCATCTACTGAGGTAGATAGATCCCCTATTGGTGCAATCCAATTCATACAATGAACATGCTATAGCCAACATACACCTTAGGATTTCGAATGGCTAGGAGACCGAGTTATGGTGTAGTCAAACTACAACAACCTCAACATGAATTGCTGATGCATCTCATGCCAAAGAATCAGACACACTATTGCAGCTTCGAGCCAGTCATCGATGAAAAAATAGACTTCCTCATGACTACTCGAGGTGGTCACACTCAGTGCTCTTGTTCACTAACGAGTATCTGTACTCTCACTCTAGTGTCTCTACACCATAGACTAAAGACTCATCTATCCAAAAGAAGCGATTGTACACCATCCTTCCGGATCAATCACCATTTTCATGATGATCCTATGGTCAGGAGCATTTTATGAGTTAATAATGAAAATTTATGTCTTAAATTTTCAACTTTTGAAAATATGAACTATCATTACCATTAACTCAAGGGATGTATCATAGACACTTTCAAATATACACTATGATAGAAAATAATCCATTTTATTATTTATAGTTAAAATTATAATTTTGCCCTTAGAAGTGTATTATAATTGTCAGTGAATCATACTTCTAGGACACACATATCTAACAAACTCCCACTTGACCTAAAGCCAATTGGCTACAAATCTAAGTCCCATCTTCTAAAGGTGGGCTTCGATCTTTTATTGGTCCAATGGCTTTTTATGTGGGTCTACCACATTATCTATAAAGTTGACTCTCTTAACCTCGATGTAACCTTTCTCAGGATAATCATAGATGAGGTGGTATCGCTGCTCGATGTGCTTAAATTTCTGATGAGACCTCGACTCCTTAGCTAGGGCTATGGCACCATTATTGTCGTAGTATAGAGGAATGGCATCCAATGGCATCACTCCGATCTCTGTGGTGAACTTCTTATACCAGAATGCCTCCTTTGTAGCTTTCGATGCATCGATGTACTCTACTTTCGATGCAGCGATGTACTCTGCTTCCATGGTGAAATCTGCTATCACTATTTTCTTGAAACTCTTCCAACTAATAGCACCACCATTACATACAAACAGACTCTTAGATGTCGACTTTCGATCATCTATATCGGACATAAAATCTGACTCTGTATATCCTTGGACTTGAAGTTCTCCATTACCAAAAACCAACATCATATCCTTAGTTCTTCTTAAGTACTTAAGGATACATTTCATAGAAATCCAGTGTTCTTCACCTGGATTCGAACTCATGACACTTACAGCATGGGCTATATCAAGTCATGTACATAACATGGCATACATGAGGCTCCCTATTGCTGAAGCATAAGCGATCTTGCTTATGTGTTCAATCTCCTCACGTGTGTTGGAACACATTTTCTTAGAGAGATAAATGCCATGTCTAAAGGGTACTAATCCTCTCTTGGCATTTTTTATGCTAAACCTCTTTAACACTTCCTTTATGTACATTTTCTGTGAAAGACCTAGCATCCTATTTGGTCTATCTCTATAGACCTTAATTTCTAGAATAGAGGATGCTTCTCCTAGGTCTTTCATGGAGAATTCTTTAGATAACCATATTTTAACTATGGTCAACATGGAAATATCATTTCCATGTATAGTACAAGAAAGACAATAGCGCTCCGACTGACCTTTTTGAAAATACATGGTTTCTCCTCATTCTTGATGAAATCAAATAGTTTGGTCACATCATTAAAATGAGTATTTCAGCTCCGAGATGCTTGCTTAAGTCCATAATGGACCTTTGTAGCTTGCATACTTTGTGATCAACATCACTGGATGTGAAACCTAGTGGCTGTTCTATATAGATATCTTCTTGAAGGCATCCATTTAAGAATGCCATTTTCACATCCCTTTGTCATATTTCATAATCAAAATAGACTGCAACAACAAGCAATGTGCGGATGGATTTTAGCATAGCTACTGGCGAAAAGATATCCTGATAGTCAATTTTTCTGCACTGACTATACCTTTTTGCCACTAATCTAGCTTTGAATGTCTCCACATTCCCATCTACATCAATCTTTCTCTTGTAGATCTATTTACACCCAATAGGTATTATACCTTCTAGTGGATCTACCAAGGTCCAGACTTGGTTTGAGTGCATCGAGTCAATTTCTGACTTCATTATCTCTAACCTTTTCTCGAAGTCATTATTTGATATCATCTCGTCATAGATTTTGGGATCATCACCATAAATTTCATTACCTATAAGGAATATTTCCTCTACTTCCTTCGAAATAGTACCTAAGAACCTCTTAAGGGGATGGAAAACCCTTTCCAATCTACGAGATGGAGGAGACAGTGATTGTATTGACTCAACCTAATTTGGTTCCATAGGGTCCTTAGCTCGTTGCTCTTATGAAATTTTTTCCTCGAGCTTGATCTGCTTTCCAATACCACCATCTTGAATAAACTATTTTTCAAGAAAGATGGCATGCTGACTCACAATCACATTGTAGTCTTCTGAAATGTAGAAATAATATCCTAATGACTCTTTAGGATATCTTATTAATCGAGCTTTAAAGGACCTATAGTCTAACTTATCCGCTTGTTATCTTTTGACATGAGTCGGACAACCCTAAATTCTGAGATGACTTAGACTTGATTTCTTACCATGCCATATCTCATACGGTGTGGTAGGAATGATTTTAGAGAAAACCCTATTTAGTAAATATATAGCAGTTAACAGACTGTCGCCCAAAAAAATCAAGAAGGTCTATGATGCTCATCATGGATCAGACCATATATAATAGGGTCTGGTTCCTTCGTTCTAAAATTCCATTGAGTTGAGGTATTTCGGATGGAGTCCATTGAGAGACTATGCCATTTTGCTTGAGGTAGTCCAAAAATTTTCGACTAAGGTATTCACCTCCTCGATCTGATCGAAGAACCTTAATGGATTTTTCAGTTTGCTTTTCAATTTTATGTCTGAATTTCTTAAACTTTTCAAAGGTTTCTGACTTGTGTCTCATAAGATACACATACTCATACTGAGATAAATCATCGGTAAAGGTTATGAAGTAGTCAAAGTTACCTCTAGCTGGCACATCAAATGGGCTGCACACATCAGTATGTACTAGGGCAAGTAGTTTCGTGGCCCTTTCCCCTTGTCCTACAAAAGGAAGCTTAGTCATTTTGCCATGAAGATATAATTCATAAATTGAATATGACTCAGATGTCAACGGACTCAATAGCTCGATTTTCTTCAATTTGTTAACCCTGTCTTTTGCTATATGATCTAGCCTTAGGTGCCATAGATACCTATCGTTTGGACTATCGCTTGGTCATTTTGATCTTACGACATTCATATTTTGCTCGATATTAAAGATAGATATATCAATATGTAATTAATGGAGACCGTTAATAAGAGAACCACTTGCAATTTTATTTCTTTCATAAAGAATATTGCAATGATCCTTAAGAAAACTAATTACATAGTCTTCTTATGCTAAACATGAAATAGAAATCAAATTTCTGCTTGCAACAGGAATATAATAACAATCTCTAAGTACTAAATCTAAGCCAGACAGTAGTCAAAGAGGATAGGATCCCATGGCCATAGCAGCAATCCTTGCTCGATTTTCGATGTGTAGGATCATGTCACCATCCCTTAGCCTCCTGCTATCTTCAAGACCCTGCATAGAAGTGCACAAATGAGCATTAGAACCAGAGTCAAGCATCCAACTGGATGCAGAAGAAACCGTAAGGTTAGATTCAATAATGACCATACCTCTAGAAGAACCTATCTCCTTCTTATTCTTCAGGGTGGCCAGGTATGTAGGGCAGTTCCGCTTTCAGTGCCCATCGGTATTATAATTAAAATACTTTTCTTTGTCAGCATCTTTCTTCTTCAGCTCTGCATTCTTTTTCTTTCCACCTTCTATTTTTTTTATAGACTTCCTCTTCTTTTCAAAAAACTTTCTCATGAAAGAAGTTCGTTCCATAGCAAGTATCGAGCCTTTAGAACCTTTCATAAAAAGCTCAGCAGTAACTAGCATATTCTTAAGCTCGGCCAAAGTATTCTGAAGTTTATACATATGGTAGTTCATGATAAACTGCCTATACGCATCAGTCAAGGATTGTAGAATTATATTATTCTATAGATTCTGGTCTAACTTCACTCTAAGTTTCTCAAGCTCTTCCAAGTCCTTGATCATCATCAGACAATGATCTTGGACTAACTGCACATCACGCATTTTAGCCTTAAATAATTATTTAGTGACCTGATATTTGGCTGCATGACTCTATTCACCAAACAGCTCTTGCAGGTGAGCCAACATTTGGTAGGCAGTCTTGATATCTTCATATTGGCATTGAAGCTCATCAGACTTGAGTCCAACATGTAGTATCTGGCCTTATTATCTTCATCCATCCATTTGTTAAGAGAAGCTCTTTGTTCAGCGGACGGACGAGCTGGTAAGGTGGGGAGATCCTGATCCAATACATGAGTCAACTTCTCAGAGCCCAAAATAATTTTGAAGTTTTGGAGTCAATTCTTATAATTGGATCCAGTCAATCTATGGGTGTCCAGGATACGGGCTAGTGGGTTGGATGCAGATATTTTTCTTTTTCCTATAGAGAGTCAAAGTTTTTAGTTAGATTTTATAATTAAGATTTGACCAATGTGTTTAGGGGTTTTATTTTTAAATAAATTTGCTCTCACTATTTTCTTGGATCCCTACACTTTCTTTGTAGAGATGTAAAAATCTTCATGATTACTGATTTCAAGTGGGTGGTCTAGTCCCACCAACTGACTCATCATCTTACCTAATAGTTATTGATGATCGGTTAGCCGATGAGTGAACAACTCTTGTCCAATGATTCTCTAATCATGATGCACCCAAACTTGGTCTATAATTCATGAATCTCACCATGCACGAAATATTGATCCACTCCTTAGTTAAGTCAGATCCACCATTTACACAGATTAGATTCCTAATTAGATCTCTCACCGTATCCAAAATATTGAGCCCAATCCTTCCTCCAGCTCGTAGCATCCAATGCCTAATAGATATGGTTGCATCTTTCGGTGCAACTGAACCACTATGACCAATCGAGAACAATCAATCCCGGGAAGGGCCTGCATATCTACAATGGTGGAAGACCTTAGACTTAATCTTTTCTTAGAGAGATTTGATTTAGGTCTCTTTAAACTTGACTTGACATAACCATAACCATTATGACTAACCTAGTGGCATGGGTTAGCTCAGATTGTTAGCCATCTTAAATCAGGATTGGGTTGAAAAATATGGTCAGGTAAGTGAGACCGGTGGAAGGGATATGCCATTAACTTGACAAGAATGCATTCAAGTCGAGTAGCTTCCAATTAAAAATCAATTGATCGTATCTGCCAAACTTACCTTAGATACCAAATTGTTGAGCCAAAATCAATTGGATTAGCCTACAATCCAGACTCTAACCACTGAGCCTAATTAGGTCTTAACTTGATCGATCACTCATGTGATTCGACCATGACCCAGACTTAATCATATTAGGTTGGTCAATTTATGTATTCTTGATCTTATCTAATCAACTCTTGATTTGGTTTGATCAATCGCTAGACCTAATTGAGATACCCAAGCTTGAACCCAATTTTATGAATATATCTTAGATCTAAAAATTTTTAATTTTAAATCTAATATATTTTATAATCTTAATTTTTAATTAAGTTTAGGGTTCATAAATAAAATATGTATATAAAATTTTAGGATTTCAGGATTTAGAATTTTACAAAAAATAAGTTTTTGATTTTTGATTAAGGACGAACACGCAGCACCCCTACATACCATAAGAACATCCTATTGAATGGAATGAGAGGGCCTTTAAATCCTACTTCGTTCTTATGACCGGACGGCCAAGGGGAATGCCTTAATCAAAAATATGATAAATCTACAAAACTAGTTAGATCTACATCATATATCACATATAAAAAAATTAATCTAACTAAAAATATATTTTGCATACATCTCATGTATCATATCATGCATATTTTTAGATCAAAATTATCTCATAAATATCTAAAAAATAAGATTTAAATATAAACATATTAAATTAAAATTTATTCTAAAAAATTTTGTAGAACTATTCTACAACTAGTCTAAACATGCATCTATCATATCTCATATGAACAAATTAAAAAAATTATTTTTTATTATCTAGATCTAGTTATAATATTTATAATACCAAAAAGTAATAAATAAATAGATCTAAAAATTATAATTAGTCAAATTAAAATTATGATCATGCTAGACTACATAGAATAATTCTATTCCTAATCTAGTCATGCATCTCGTATATCTTAGATCTAGATTATTTAATTTTTAATTTTCTAATTTTAGATCCACTTGTATCTAATGTGACATCTAAAATCATCTAATTATTAGATCAAAAATAAATTAAAATTAGATCTAATAAATTATGAAACCTGGCTCTGATAGTAGTTGAAGGAAAAAACCTATTTTTTGGGTCAGGTTCGTTCAGATCAGATTGGATCAGAAAGAATATTTCAAAAATTTTTCTCCAAGATACTAATTAGATCTGAGACTTCTCAGATATAATCTTATTAATCTAATAATAAAAATAAAAATAAAAATTTAAGTTAATTTAATTATATCTTCATTTTGGGTAATCCAATTATTCTATGATGATCTCGATGTTTACCTTAGGTTCTGAATGTAGCCACGCAAGTTCCTAGCCTCTACCAGTATCAATCCAAGTAGGATCTAAAGATCTTCTCCTTTTCAATCAATCCTCCAAAAATCAGATCTAGATCTGATCTTGAAGATCTTCAAAATGGCTTTTGAAGAATAGCCGTCGTCTCTTGCAGCAGTGCCGCCTTCTTTTTTTTCTGGCGCCTTTCACTTGCTTGGATCGCACCTTCTTCGTGCCCAAAATCCCTTGAGCATGGAGAGGAGAGAGAGGACCAGAGGGTGGAATGGAGAAGGAGGGAGAGGGGCGATGTGGCATGGGCTAAAGGCAGAAGAATTCAATTCTAGGCGTAGATAGGGTTTATATAGACCCTGTTGCACCATACAGTGCCACATCATCCTGGCCAATCATGGCCCTTTGTGCAATCAGATCTAAATCTGATTGGTGTGATGACATTATCTGATTCGATCAGATTAGAGACCCTCAAAACTCTCCTTATGTGGCTCCAAGATTGGGTCAAATAAGTCTTCTTGACGCCACACTATTTAATCCCCTGAAGCAACTGGAGTCTCATCTATATGGTACTCCATCTTTTATCCTCAAGTAGGGAGACAAGTCCCTAGGTTCTCTCCTTTGGGTGCATGACACATGGGTAGATGTCTAAGTGTTCAGGATCAATATTTGACCAATGTCCGAAGATAAGATTTAGTAGGTGACGAGAAATGGCAGGTGTTGTCTCAAATTTATCTCATAAACTAAGACAATTCTTTTCTAATCTAGACAAGCTCTAGTCAGACTAAGTAAAGATTTTTGAGTGAGCCCAAACATATTTGGCTCAGTCGAGACAAGCTTTAATGATTGTTAAAGAAGAACATTAGGCTCCATCGTGTGCTAGCACGATTTTCTTGAACCTAATTGAATCTTTTTTAAATCAATTAAACTGGGTTAGTCTAATTGATGATATCCAGATCTAAATCCTTGTTTGTGTGACCTAGTTAAATTCAATTTCGTATGGTAATAGGATATGTTGTGATCTCTATCATCGATATCGTCAAAACATCTTCTAATGGATCAGAACTTTTTTGATTCAGACAACTAGTATGATCGATCATCCAAATCATTCTAATTGCTCTTAAAATCCACCAGTGACACCTAGCAGCATATGGTGGCAATCCATCAGAATTGAAAGCGAATCTCTTGGTGTAGTTACCTGTGTGATTAAGTTCCTCTATCTTGAGCCCCGATCGGATTAGGGTTAAGGTGATCTTGTCAAACCCTAATTTTCATCATATGAATTAATCATTCGATTCAAGTTCAATGTGAAAACCCTAATAGAAACTCTTTTTATTATTTCACTCTGCCATGGCCATGGGCTTATGGACTTGATTCTCATGATCATCATAGGGCTTCTTCTCATCTACCAAGGTAGATAGATCCTCTATTGGTACAATCCAATTCCTATAATGAACATGCTATAGCCAACATATATCTTAGGATTCTGAATGGCTAGGAGATCGAGTTATGGTGTAGTCAAACTACAACACCCTTAAGGTGAATTGCCAATGCACCTCAGGTCAAGGAACCAGATATACTACTGCAGCTTCGAGCTAGTCATTGACGAAAAGGTAGACTTCCTCATGACTACTTGAGGTGATCACGCTCAGTGCCCTCATTCTCTAACGAGTATCTGTACTCTCACTTTGATGTCTCTACACCATAGACTCAAGGCTTATCTATCCAAAAGAAGCGATCGTACATCAATCTTTCGGATCAATCACTATCTTCATGATGATCCTATGGTCTGAAGCATTTTATGAGTTAATAATGAAAATTCATATCTTAGATTTTCAACTCTTGAAAAAATGAACTATCATTACCATTAGCTCAAGGAATGTATCACAGACACTTTTAAATACACACCATGATAAAAAATAATTTATTTTATTATTTATAGTTAAAATTATAATTTTGCCCTTAGAAGTGTATTATAAATGTCAGCAAATTTGGCTTCTAGGACACACACATCTAACGATCCAAATCCAAACTCTTATTTATATGATCCAGTTAGATTCAGTTCTATATGGTAATGAGATATATTGCGATCTCTATCATTGATATAATTGAAACACCTTTCGATGGAACAGAACTCTTCTAATTCATCCAATTAGAATTGTCAATCATCAAGATAATTCTAATTGATCCCAAAATCCACCAGTGATACCTAACAGTATATGGTGGCAACCCATTAGAACCGAATATGAACCTCTTGATACAGCTATCTGTGTGATTGGATTCTTCTATCATGAGTCCTGACCGGGTTAGGGTTAAGGTGAACTCATCAAACCCAACACCCCATCTTATGATTGAATCATTCGATTCAAGTTCGATGTGATACCCTAATAGAAAACTCTTTTCTATTATTTTGCACTACCATGACTATGGGCTTATGGACTCGATCTCATGATCATCATAAGACTACTCCTCTATCAAGATTGATAGATCCCATCTTGGTGCGATCTAGTTTCTACAATGAACATGCTATAGCCAATATATACCTTAGGATTTTGATGGTTAGGAGATAGAGTTGTGGTATAGTCAAACTATAACATACTCAAGATGAACTGTCGATGCACCTCAAGTCAAAGAATCATGCACATAACTATAGCATCAAGCTAGTCATCGATGAGATGGTAGACTTCCTTATGACTGCTCGAGGTGGTCATGCTTAGTGCCCTCATTCTCAATAAGTACCATACTCACTCCAGTATCTCCATACAATAGACTCAACACTCGTCTATCCTATAAAAATAATCAAACACCAACCTTCCAAATTGATCACCATCCTCATGATGATCCTACATTTGAGAGTAGTTTATGAGTTAAATATGAAAATATATGTTTTAAATTTTCAACTCTTAAAAATATGTAGTATCATATATATTAACTCAAATGATATATTGTAGACACTTTATATACAATGTGATAGAAAAAAATAATTCTTTATTAATTTTAAGTATAAAAATGCCCCTAGAATGTGTATTACAAGTGTCAGCTAATTTGGCTTCTAGGGCACATATATAACAAATTCCCACTTGACGTAAAGCCAATTGGCTATAAATCTGAGTCCAATCTTCTTAAGATGGGCTTTGACCTTCTACTAGCTCAATGACTTCATCAGTGGATCGGTTGCATTATCTGCAGCATCGACTCTCTTGACCTCGATGTATCCCTTCTCGAGGTAATTACGGATTAGGTGATACCACTGCTTGATATGCTTGAACTTTTGATGAGACCTCGTCTCCTTAGCTTGGGCTATAGTGCCATTATTATCGCAGTATAGAGTGATGGCATTTGATGGCATCACTCTGAGCTCTATAGCGAACTTCTTCAATTAGAATGTCTCCTTTGTAGCTTCTGATGCAGCGATATATTCTGCTTCCATGGTGGAGTCTACTATCATGTTCTGCTTGGAACTCTTTCAGCTTATAGTACCATCATTGCATACAAACAGACTAGCAAATATCGACCTTCGATCATCTATATCAGACATAAAGTTTGAGTCTGCATATTCCTAGACCTGGAGTTCTCCATTACCAAAGACCAAAAATATATCCTTAGTCCTTCTCAATTACTTAAGGATACACTTTATAGAAGTCCAGTGCTCTTCTCTTGGGTTCGACTGATACCTGTATATGATACTCATAGCATGGGTGATATCAGGTCGTGTACATAGTATGGCATACATGAGGCACCCTATTGCCGAAGTATAAGGGATCTTACTTTTGCATTCAATCTCCAAAGGTATGTTAGGACACATCTTCTTGGAGAGATGAATGCCATATCTGAAGGGCACTAGTCCCTTCTTGGAGTTTTTCATGCTGAATCTTTTCAGCACCTCCTCTATATACATCTTCTATGAGAGACCTAGCATCCTCTTCAGTCTATCCATATAGACCTTAATTCCCAATATGAAGAATGCCTCTCCTAGATCTTTCATAAAGAACTCTTTTGACAACCATACTTTGACCGATGTCAGCATGAAAATATCATTCCCAATCAGAAGGATGTTATCCACGTATAGTATGAGGAAGACAACAGGGCTTCCACTAATCTTCTTGAAAATACAGGACTCCTTCTCATTTTTAATGAAATCAAATGATTTGATTATATTATTAAAATGAGCATTCCAACTCCGAGATGCTTGCTTTAGTCCATATATGAACCTTTGCAGCTTGTAGACCTTATGATTACTATCACTGAATGTGAAATAAGGAGCTATTCCATATAGATATCTTCCTCAAGGTATCCATTTAGGAACATCATTTTCACGTCCATCTACCATATTTCATAATCAAAATAGGCTATAAGAGCAAGCAATGTATGGATGGATTTTAGCATGGCTATTGGTGAAAAGGTATCCTGATAGTCAATGCTTTTGTGCTGATTATACCCTTTTGCCACTAGCCAAGTCTTAAATTTCTCTACATTTCCATCAACATCTATCTTTCTCTTGAAGATCCATTTGCATCCAATAGGCACGATACCTTCAGGTGGATCTACCAAGATCCAAACTTGGTTCGAGTGCATTGAGTCAATCTCTGACTTTATTGCCTCTAGCCATTCTTAGAGTCGATATCTAATATCGCCTCATCATAGATTTTGGGATTATCACCATGAACTCCATTGTCCATGAGAAATATTTTCTCTACATTCTCTAAAATAGTACCTAAGTACCTCTCAAGAGGATGGAAAATTCTACTTGATCTACGAGATAGAGGAGGTTATATTTGGATCGGCTTAGACTGACTTGGTTTCTTAGGTTCTTTGGCTCGTGGATCTTTAGAGACTTTCTCCTCGACCCTAATCTATCTTCTGATGCCATCATCATGAATAAACTATTTTTCAAGAAAAATGACGTGTTGACTCATAATCACATTATGAACTTCTAGAAGATTGAAATAATATCCTAATAACTCTTTAGGATATCTAATGAATCGAACTCTAAAGGACCTAGACTCTAATTTGTCGGCCTACTACTGTTTGACATGAGCCAAACAATTCTAAATTCTAAAGTGACTCGGACTTGGTTTCTTACCATGTCATTGAAGGAATAACTTATTTTTCCGACATGGGATCATTCAGATCTGATTGGATCTAAAGAAATATTTCAATTTTTTTTCCTAAAATCCTAATCAGATCTGAGACTTCTCAGATATGATCATAAAGATCTGATATTAAAAATTAAAAAGAAAATTAAATCAGATTTAATTTCAAATACTTAATTTGGTAATCTAATTATCCTGTGAAGATTCTGTTGATTCCTGAGGTTCTAGAAGGAGCCATATTATCGTCCACAATATCTCAGGCATCACCTAACTCTGATATCAAATTATAGACCTATGATATTGCTAGAATGCCAATCATCCTTGACATTACAAGCACCGATACCATGTTATGGAAGCCCCGGATCTTTAGCACGGATCCGAAGGAACTTATGACATTCTCTATGGATAGCAAACCACCGACCCTCCACCTAGATCTGTGATGGAGCGCCTCCCTTCTTGGACTTGAGGGAGATGCCCCCTTCTCTAGGGCTTCTTCAAGAACCCTAGGATGGAAACTCTAGAGAGAAGAGAAGAAGTGAGAATTGAGGGAGAAAAGATCTATATTGATTTCACCCCTTGAAACCCTAATACAACTTATGTATTTATACATAGCCATTAGGTCCGACCAAAACCTTTCCTGGCTAACCTAATACATGAAAGCACTCACCAAGCTCATGTACACCTATGTCTTCTATGCTCTCATCCTCTGGATCTAGATCCAAATCATACATGAATTAGCCACCTTAAGACCTCTCAAATCAAACCTTAAGACCCCTAGGATCAACACAGACTCTAGCCCAAAATAGACCCTCGTGTAACTCTGCCTGTGTACTGAGCTAACTCAGTCTTAGCACTGAGCCCGCTAAGTTCCACTGGGTCAGCTCAGTCCAAAACTGAGCTGGCCTAGTCCTGTGTCATGCCAACAGTCCTGAATGCTCAGCTCTCTATTTTGCCTATGCTCTGAGACTTGGTCGATCCAGTTTTGGACTAAGTCCACTAACCTGTAGAAAATCTTCCTTCTACAGTCATGATTCTCCAGCTTTGGTTCCTTGCTTCACCTTGTGTCTCAGGTCTTCGAAGCACCAACCAAGCCCCTGAAATCCCTAGAGCCAACATCTTGGCTCCTTCCATGGCCTTCCAAGGCTTGGGAGCACCATCAATCCTCATAATCTCCACCTTGGTGCCTCAAGCCTTGGCAAATCCCTTAGCAATGTCCTCCTACACGATCCTACTGTCTCTATGCACTTGACAGCACCTATGCGAACATCACCTCTGCCAATCCTCTTCAGCTGTTGTGCACCTTTGAGGCCTTTGGGATGACCGCCTCCACCGTTGAAGATTTGTGCCTGCTTCTTGGCACCACCCTAAAATTATAGGATCTCTTCTGCTTAGTAGCTGCATCACTTTCTCTAGACTTTCCTAGAGAACCTATACTATTTTTGCACTAGTACATGCTGTACCACCTGACACGATCTTCTCAGAGCTATGCCTGTCCACCTGTACATGCTGCTCCATCAAAAATTGTACATCACCAGTACTGACCCTCAGCTTTGAACTCATGCCAATTTTTTTCTCCACTTGTGAAGCCACCACTGCGGAGCTTCATCTATATCCTAAGTCCACCTAATGCCGCAGAAGTTGACTTTATGCCTGAGTCTCTCAAGGCCAACCACTCAATGCTGTACTGCTGAGTTTGCCACTATACCTTGAACACCATCACTGCCCCTTCGAACCCTTCACACTCTGCGGCCCTCTTCGAAATCATCTCGGATACCTCCGCAACCAGCGGACACCTCCAAAACCCAAGAGCTCATCCATCTCTTTTGAATCTAGCAACTAAACCCTAGGGAATTCCACCCTAGTCCTTTTCCTTAGTCTCTACACCAACCATCACTTTAGTTATGCCTGGAGAACCATCCTCCACCTGAATGCGACTCTCCTTGATGCTCCTATAGAAGAAACCTGATCCATGATACTTTTGACTACTAGAGACCTCCTGACGCTCCCTGAGATCCCCTGGCTCTTCCGGAGACTTACTCTCGATCTTCCTAAGATGCCCCTGACACCATCTATTGAGATACACTCCTTGGCTGCTGCACCGTCAAGCCTATCTCAGCTCCTGTGCCTCTAAGGTAGCGCTCTTGCAGCACTCTAGCACTCCCTGACTCATCTCTATGCTGCTCTACAGCCGCCCAGCCCTAACTTGCTGGACCTCCATGGGTCATCCATCTCCATCATCCCCAAGGCTCCATAAATTCATGCTTTGGTCGAACTACTGAATGCACCCCCAACTACTTCCTTGCCTTCCTGACACCGAAGGACGTATAGTCGCTTCGTCAGCCTTCCTTCGATCATTACTCCATGAAAATCCTCTCTTCAATAGTCCTATACTGCCCATCTTTCTAAAGAATCTTAATGCTGTTTGCTGAGATACCTCTCTCGACTGCTACATCACCGAGCCTCTCTCAGCTTTGCATCTTTAGGAAAATGCTACTATAGTACTCCAGCACTTTCTGCCCGTCACAAAACAATCATACATTTCGGCCTTTCCACCAAGATTGATCAGTAAATCATGCATCCAATCCTTCCATCCTAGAAAAATCCTTTCCGTTAATCCTATCAACCTCTACTCTCAACTTGCTGCTCTCGATTGGCCAAACCACAGCAATAACAAAAATAGAGATGAGACATACCATGAAATTCTTGTGCAGATTTCTGATTTCACTTTGTACGACTTCTCCTTTGCTTCCACACACCATCAGACTCTGGCACCATATTATCGTCTACAACATTCCAGGCATCACCTAGCTCTGATTGATTCCACCCCTTAAAATCCTAATACAAGCTATGTATTTATACATAGCCACCAGGTCCGACCAAAAACTTCCCTGGCTAACCTAATACCTGAAAGCACTTACCGAGCCCATGTACACCCATGTCTTCCATGCCCTTATCTTCTGGATCTAGATCCGATCCATACATGAATTAGCCACTTTAAGACCTCTTAAACCAGGTCTTAAGACCCCTACGATCAACCCAGGCCCTTGCCCAAAACAAACCCTCACATAACTCTGCTCATGCACTGAGCTAGCTCAGTCTCAGCACTAAGTCGGCAAAGTTTCACTAGGTTGGCTCAGTCCAAAACTGAGCTAACCCAGTCCTGTGCTATGCCAGCGATTTCGAATGCTCGGCTCTCTATTTTATCTGTGCTTTGAGACTTAGCTGATCCAGTTTTGGACTGAGCCGATTAATTTGTAGAAAATCTTTCTTCTATATTCTTGATTCTCTAGTGTTGGTTCCTTGCCTCACCTTGTGTCCCAAATCTCCGAAGCATCAACCAAATTCCTGAAATCTCTGGAGCCAACACCCTGGCTCCTCCCATGACCTCCTAAGGCTTAGGAGCACCATCAATCTTCATAAGCCACGCATGTGTCTGGCCTCTATCGGTATCCACATAGGCATGATCTGAATGTCTTCTTCTCATGAATCTCTCCTTCAAAAATCAGATTTGGATTTGATTTGAAAAGCCTTCAAAATGACTTCTGAGGGCAGCCTGTTCATCTTACGAACACCATCGCATAGATATTCAATCTTGTGCCAAATATCTTAGACCTTCAACTCAAATTTGTGCCTAACTTTTTAAGCATGTAGAGGAGAGGGAGAAAGAGGATAGAGAGGGTGTAGATATCAGAGGGAAGGCTCCTTTGGGTGTGGGAAAAATAAATTTCATTGAGATAATTTCATGAGAATAGTTCTTATATAAGACATAGAACCATAAAGAGTCCCGTTTTGATCAAAAATCATATTAATTTGACCATTGGGAATTTTGAACCTGATCTCCATAAAAAACCCCAGATCCCGTCTAATTTTGACACCAAAAGTCCATTTGGAAGGTGGCAGCATGAAAGGATAAGGAAGAGTCCATGTGCGTCTAGGACTCTTCCCTCAAGAGTTTGATCCAAATCAAACTCTATCAAAATCTGGTCTAGGCACCTCCAAAAATCACAAAATTTTGCACAACCAATGTATAACTCGTTCCCTATCACATATCCAAAATTTAAAGCAAAAAAACTTTTAAAATAATTTTTAAAATTCTCTGATCATGTGACCCTCAATTATCTCAATTGGGTCAACTATTGACCCTAGTCCAATTGCACTAGGAATGACTTTAATTTTCATAATTAATCTAACCTGGACTTATTCTAGTTAGATGAAAATAAACTCATTCAAGATACAAAAATGAGTCAAATCAAATTTGCCTTGGTTGCAATAAATCAGAAAGATTACAAAAGGAGAAAGTCAAGCTCAATCATGTGCTAGCACGATTATCTTGAACCTGGTTGGATCTAATCCAAATCAATCGAACTAGGTTAGCTCAATTAATGACATCCAGACCTAAACTTTTATTTGTGTGATCCAGTTAGGTTTAGTTTTGTATGGTAATGAGACATGTCATAATCTCCATCATCGACATCATCAAAACATCTTTTGATGGACTAGAACTTTTTTGATTCATATAATTAGAATGATCGATCATCAAAATCATTCTAATTATTTTCAAAATCTACTAGTGACAACTAGCAGTATATGGTGGCAACCCATTAGAACTGAAAGTGAACCTCTCTCAGTCCAGCTACCTATGTGATTGGGTTCTTCTATCTTGAGCCCCGACAGGATTAGGGTTAAGGTAAACTCGTCAAACCTAACATCCGTCATATGAATTAATCATTCAATTCAAGTTCTATGTGAAATCTTTATAGAAACTCTTTCTATCATCTTCACTTTGCCATAGCCATGGGCTTATGGACTCAATTCTTATGATCATCATAGGGCTACTCCTCATCTATCGAGATAGATAGATTCCTTATTGGTGTAATTCAATTCCTACAATGAATGTACTATAGCCAATGTACACCTCAAAATTTTGAATGGCTAGAAGACTGAGTTATGGTGTAGTCAAACAACAACACCCTTATGATGAATTGTCGATGCACCTCAGATCAAAGAATCAGATACACTACTATAGTATCAAGCCAGTCATCGACGAGAAGGTAGACTTCCTTATGAATACTCGAGGTGGTCATGCTCAGTGCCCTCATTCTCGAACGAGTATCTATACTCTCACTTCGATGTCACCACACCATAGACTCAAAACTCATCTATTCAAAGGAAGCGATTGTACACCAATCTTTCAGATCAATCACGATCCTCATGATGATCCAATGATTGGGAGTAGTTTATGAGTTAATTATGAAAATTTATGTCTTAAATTTTCAACTCTTTAAAAATATGAATTGTCATTATCATTAACTCAAAGGATGTATCAATACACTTTAAATACACACCATGATAAAAAATAATTTTTTTATTAATTTATAGTCAAAATTATAAAATTATCCTTAGAAATGTATCATAAGTGTTAGCCAATCTGGCTTCTAGGACATACATTTAACAACTTCCACTTGACCTAAAGCCAATTGGCCATAAATCTATGTTCCATCTTCTCAAACTGGGCTTCGATCTTCTGTTGGCCTAAAGGCTTCATTAGTGGATCTACCGCATTGTCCGTTGAGTCGACTCTCTTGACCTCGACATAATCCTTCTCGAGGTAATCACGGATGAGGTAGAATTGCCGCTTGATGTACTTGGATTTTGGTGAGATCTTAGCTCCTTAGCTATGACTATGGTGCCATTATTGTCGCAGCACAGAGGGACAGCATCTGATGGCATCACTTCAAGTTCTACGATGAACTTCTTGCACCAGAATGCCTCCTTTGCTGCTTTCGATGCAATGATGTACTCTACTTTCATGGTGGAATCTGCTATCATAGTCTACTTGAAACTCTTCCAGCTGACAGCACCACCATACACACAAACAGACTAATAGATGTCGACTTTCAATCATCTATATCAGACATAAAATCTAAGTCTGTATAACCTTGGACCTGAAGTTCTCCATTATCAAAAACTAAGAACATATCCTTAGTCCTTCTCAAGTACTTAAGGATACATTTCACAGAAGTCTAGTGCTCTTCACCTAGATTTGACTGATATCTACTTGTGACACTCACAACATGGGCGATATCATATCATGTATATAGCATGGCATACATGAGGCTTCCTATTGCCGAAGCATAAGGGATCTTGCTCGTGCGTTCAATCTTCTCAAGTGTGTTGGGACACATCTTCTTGGAGAGATGAATGCCATGTCTGAAGGGCACCAATCCCCTCTTCGAGTTTTCCATGCTAAACCTCTTTAGTATCTTCTCTATGTACATCTTCTGTGAGAGACCTAGCATCCTATTCGGTCTATCCCTATAGACCTTAATTTCCAGAATAAAGGATGCCTCTTCTAGGTCTTTCATAGAAAACTCTTTTGATAACTACATTTTAACTGTGGTCAACATGGGAATATCATTCTCAATAAGGAGGATGTCATCCACGTGAAGTACGAGGAAGACAACAGTGCTCCCACTGACCTTTTTGAGTGCACACGATTCCTCCTCATTCTTGATGAATCCAAATGATTTGATCATATCATTGAAATGAGCATTCTAGCTCCGAGATATTTGCTTAAGTCCATAGATGGATCTTTGCAGCTTGCAGACCTTATGATCAGCATCACATGATGTGAAACCTAGCAGCTATTCTATATAGATATCTTTCTCAATATATCTATTTAAGAAGGTCATTTTCACATCCAACTACCGTATTTTATAATCAAAATAGGCTGCAATAGCAAGTAATGTGCGAATGAATTTTAGCATGGCTACTGATAAGAAGGTATTCTGATAGTCAATGCCTTCACACAGACTACACCCTTTCACCGTTAATCTATCTTTAAAAGTCTCCACATTTTCATCTGCACCAATCTTTCTCTTATAGATCCATTTATTCCCAATAGGTACTATACCTTCAGGTAGATCTACCAAGGTCCAGACTTGGTTCGAGCGCATTGAGTCAATCTCTAACTTCATTGCCTCTAACCATTTCTTGAAGTCGATATCTAATATCGCCTCATCATAGGTTTTGAGATCATCACCATGAACCCCATTTTCCATGAGGAACATTTCCTCTATGTCCTCTGAAATAGTATCTAAGTATCTTTCAGGAGGATGGAAAATCCTTTCTGATCTATAAGATGGAAGAGGTAGTGATTGGACTGGCTCAATCTGATTGGGTTTCATAGGATCCTTAGCTTGTTGCTCTTGGGAGACTTTCTCCTCGAGCCTAATCTGCCTTCTGATGCCACCATCTTAAATAAACTATTTTTCAAGGAAGATGGCATGTCGACTCATAGTTACATTATGGTCTTTCGAAATGTAGAAATAATATCCTAATGACTCTTTAGGATATTCTATGAATCGAGCTTTAAAGGACCTATACTCTAACTTATCCGCCTATTTTCTCTTGACATGAGCCAGAGATCCCCAAATTTTGAGGTGACTCAGACTTGGTTTCTTACTATGCCATATCTCATACGGTGTGATAGGAACTATTTTAGAGAGAACCCTATTCAGTAAATATATAGTGGTCATTAGACTATGTTTCCAAAAAAACTCAGGGAGGTCCGTGAAGCTCATCATATATTAGACCATATCTAATAAGGTTTGATTTCTCTGTTCTAAATATTCATTGAGTTGAGGTATCCCAGGTGGAGTCCATTAAGAGACTATGCCATTTTGCTTAAGATAGTATAGAAATTCTTAACTAAGGTATTCACCTCCTCGATCTGATCGAAGAATCTTAATGAATTTTTGGGTTTATTTTTCTACTTCATGTCTGAATTCTTTAAATTTTTTAAAAGCTTCAGATTTATATCACATCAAATATACATATCCATACCGAGATAAATCATTAGTAAAGGTGATAAAGTAAACATAGTTGCCTCTAGTTGGCACATCAAATGGGCCGCACCCATCAGTATGTACTAGGATAAGTTGTTTTGTGGCCCTTTTCTCATGTCCTACAAAAGGGAGCTTGGTCATTTTGACATGAAGGCATGATTCATAAATCAGATATGACTTAAAAGTTAATGGACTCAATAGCCCAGATTTCTCCAATTTGTTAACCCTGTCTTCATGACCTAGCCTAAGATGCCATAGATACCTATCGTTTAGACTATCCCTAGGTTATTTTGATCCTATGGCATTCACATTTTGCTCGATATTAAAAATAGAAACATCAATATGTAATTGATAGAAATCATTTATAAGGAGACCACTTGCAATTTTATTTTTTTCATAAAGAATATTACAATAGTCCTTAAGAAAACTAATTACATAGCCTTTCTGTACTAAATGTGACATAGAAATCAAATTCCTACTTACTGCAGGCACATAAAAATAGTCTCTAATAACTAAATATAATTCTAACAGTAATCATAGAGGATAGGTTCCCACAGCCACTGTAGCAACTCTTGCTCTATTTCCAATGCATAGGATCATCTTACCATCCCTTAGGGTCCTGCTATCCTCAAGATCCTACATAGAAGTGCATAAGTGAGCACTAGAGCCAAAGTCAAGCACCCAACTAGATGCAGAAGAAATCATAAGGTTAGATTCTATAACGAGCATACCTTCAGAAGGACCTACCTCCTTATTCTTTAGGCTGGCTAGGTACAAGGGATAGTTTTGCTTTCAATGATCGTCTGTGTTGCAACGAAAATATTTTTCTTTATCAGCGGCCTTCTTTTTTGGCTCTACCTTCTTCTTCATCCCACCATCCATCTTTTGCTTCTTCATGGACTTCTTCTTCTTTCCAAAAGATTTTCTCTTAGAAGAAGTCTACTCCACAGCAAGTACTGAACCTTTAGAACCTTTCATAGCAAGCTCAGCAGTAACCATCATATTCATAAGTTCTACCAGAGTATTCTATAGTTTATGCATATGGTAGTTCATGATGAACTACCTATACACATCAGTCAAGAATTATAGAATTATATCAATCTACAAATCCTTGTCCAACTTGACACCAAGCTTCTCAAGCTCTTCTAAGTTCTTGATCATGATCAGACAATGATCTTAGACCAACTGCCCATAATGCATTTGAGCCTTAAAAAGTCTTCTAGTGTCTTGATATTTGCTGCATGACTTGTTCACCAAATAACTCTTGTAGGTGAGCCAACATTTGGCGGCTAGTCTTAATGTCTTCATGTTGGTGCTGGAGCTCATCAGACATTGAGCCTAACATATAATACCTAGCTTTGTTATCATCATCCATCCACTTCTTTAGAGATGCTCTTTGATCAGTGGATGGACAAGCTGGTAAAGTGGGAGGATCCTATTCCAACACATGAGTCAACTTCTTAGAATCCAAAATAATTTTGAAGTTTTAGAGCCAATCCTTAAAGTTGGATCCGATCAGTCTATGGGTGTCCAAGATATGGGCTAGTGGGTTGGACGCAGATATTTTTCTGTAGAGAGTTAAATTTTTTAGTTAGATTTTATGATTAGATTTAATCAATTTATTTAAAAATTTTATTTTTAAATAAATTAGGCTTTTACTATTTTCTTCGATCCCTACACTCCCTAGGCAGAGATGCGAAAATCTTCATGATCAATTAATTTCTAGTGGATGGTGCGGTCCCACCGACTGGCTCACCACCTCTCCTAATAGTTATTAGTGATAGATCAATTGATGAGTGGACAACTCTTATCAAATGATTCTCTAATCATGGTGCACCTAATCCTAGTCTCTAATTCATGAATCTCATCATGTCCAAAATATTGATCCACTTCTTAGTTAAGTCAAATCTACTATTTACATGAACTAAATTTTTGATTGGATCCCTCACCGTATCTAAAATATTAAGCCCAATCCATCCTCCAACCCATAGCATCCAATGTGTAATAGATGTGGTTGCATCTTTCCGATGCAATTGAGCCACTGTAACCAGTCAAGAACAATCAACCCCAAGAAGGGCCCGCAAATCTACAATGGTGGAAGACCAATTGACTTAATCATTTCTTAAGGAGATTCAATTTAGGTCTCTTAGACTTGACTCAGTCATAACGGTTATGATAAGCCTAGTGGCATAGATTAGCTCGAACTGTTAACCATCTTAAATTAGAACTGGGTTGACACAAATGGCTAGGTAAGTGAGATCGATGGAGGGGATATGCCATTAACTCGATAAGAATGCATTCAGATCGAGTAGCTCTCAATTAAAAATTAATCGATCATATCTGCCAAACTTACCTTAGACACCAAATTATCGAACCAGAACTAATCGGATTAGCCTACAATCTAGGCTCGAACCACGAAGCTAAATTAGGTCTTAATTGGATCGATCATATGTGGCTGTGAATCAATCTTGACTCAGACTTACAACTATTAGGCTGGTCAATTCTAAGCACTCTTGATCCCATCTAACCAACTCTTGATTCGGTTTGATCAATCGCTAGACCTAATTAAGCTATCCATGACCGAACCCAATTTTATAAAACTATTTTAGATCTAAAAATTCTCAGTTTTAGACCTAATTTATTTTATAATCTTAATTTTTAATTAAGTTTGGGTTCATAAATAAAAAATATGTATCAAAATTTTAGGGTTTCAGGATCTAGGATTTTGTAGAAAATAAGTTCTAATTTCTGATTAAGGACGAACGCGTAGCATCTCTACACGCCATAAGAACACCTCATCGAATGGGAGGAGAGGGCCTTTAAATCCTACTTTATTCTTATGATCGAACAGCCAAGGAGAATGTCTTAATCAGAAATATAATTAAAACTTTAAAACTAGTTAGATCTAGATCATATATCATATATATAATTAATGATCTAGCTAGTACATGCTTTGCATACATCTCATGTATCATCATTAAATTAAATATGCATATTTTTTAGATCTAAAATATCATATATAATATTTAAAAAATAAATTTAAATTTTATCATATCAAAATAAAACTATTGTAGATAATTTATAGAACTATTCTACAATTAGTCTAAACATGAATCATTTCATATCACATATGAATAAATCAAAAATTAAAAAATTTATTTTTTACTTTTTAGATCTAATTATAATAATTATAATATTAAAAAAATAAAAATTAAATATATTTAAAATTATATTTAATCAAATTAATTTCATGATCATACTAGACTATACATAGAACTATTATATACCTAGTCTAGTCATGCATCTCATACATATTAGACCTAAATTATTTAATTTTTAATTTTTTAATTTTAGATCTAATCATATCTGATGTGATATCTAAAACTTTTTAATATTAAATCATAAATAAAAATAAAATTAGATTTAAGATAGATCAGAAGAACTGCTAACCTGGCTTTGATACCAATTGAAGGAAAGACTTGTTTTCGCGGCACAGGATCATTCAGATTTGATTGAATTTGAAGAAATATTTTAATTTTTTTTTTAAATTCTAACTAGATATAAAAATTTTCAAATATAATCATAGAGATCTAATATTAAAAGTTTAAAATAAAATTAAATCAAATTTAATTTTAAGTACCTGATTTGGTAATCTAATTATCTTGCGAAGATCCTGTTGATTCCTAAGATTCTGGAAGGACCACGCACTTGCCTGGCCTCTACCGGTATGTACTTAGGTAGGATCTAAATATCTTCTCCTCATGAATCTCTCCTCTAAAAATTAGATCTGGATCTAATTTGAAAATCCTTCAAAATGACTTCTGAGGGCAACCTGTTCGTCTCACGAACACCGTTGCATAGATGCTGAATCTTGTATCAAAAATCTTGGACCTTCAACTCAGATTTATGTCTAACTTTTTAGTCATGTAGAAGAGAGGGAGAGAGAGGATAGAGGGGGTGTGGATATCAGAGGAAAAAAGGCTCCTTGGGGTGTGAAAAAAATAAATTTCATTGAGGCAATTTTGTGAGAAGAGTTCTTATAGAAGACATAGCACCATAAAGAGTCCCTTTTTGACCAAAAACCTTATTAATTTGACCATTGGAACTCTTGAACCTGATCTCCAAAAAAAACCCCAGATCTCATTTGGTTTTGACACAAGAAATTCATCTGGAAGGTGGTAGCATGAAAGGATAAGGAAGAGTCCATGTGCGTCTAGGACTCTTCCCTCAAGAGTTTGATTCAAATCAAACTCTATCAAAACCTAGACTAGGAACCTCTAAAAATTACAAAATTTTGCACACCCAAAGTATAGCTCATTCTCTATCACATATACAAAAATTAGAACAAAATAATTTCTAAACAAATTTCTAAAATTCTCTGATCATATGACCCTCAATTCTCTCAATTGGGTCAACTATTGACCATAATCCAATTGCACTAGGAATGAATTTAATATTCAAAATTAATCTGACCTGGACTTATTCTAGTCAGATGAAAATAAACTCATTCAAGATATAGAAATGAGTCAAATCAAATTTGACTTGATTGCGATGAATCAGAAAGATTACAAAAGGAGAAAGTCAGGCTCAATTGTGTGCTAGCATGATTACCTTGAACTTGATTGGGTCTAATCCAAATCAATTGAACTTGGTTAGCTCAATTGATGACATCCAAACCCAAACTCTTATTTGTGTGGCCTAGTTAGGTTTAGTTCTGTATGGTAATGAGACATGTCATGATAATCGAAATATCTTTCGATGGACCAAAACTTTTCTAATTCATATAATTAGAATGATCGATCATCAAAATTATTCTAATTGCTCCCAAAATCCAACAGTGACATCTAGCAGTATATAGTGGTAACCCATTAGAACTAAAAGTGAACCTCTCGGTGTAGCTATCTATGTGATTGGGTTTTTCTATCATGAGCCACGATAGGATTTGGGTTAAGGCGAACTCATCAAACCCAATATTCATTATATGAATTAATCATTCGATTCGAGTCTTATGTGAAATCCTTATAGAAACTCTTTCTATCATCTTCACTCTATCATGGCCATGGGATTTTTGACTCAATTCTCATGATCATCATAGGTATTGCCATCCACAACATCCCAGGCATTACCTAGCTCTGATACCAAATTGTAGACCCATGATATCGCTCGAACATCAATCATCCTTGACATCACAAGCACCGATACCATGTTGCGGAAGCTCCCGATCTTTAGCACAGATTTGAAGGAACCTATGACATTCTCTATGGGCAGCAAACCACCAACCCTCCACCTGAATCTATGATGGGGTGCCTCCTTCCTTGGGCTTGAGGGAGATGCCCCCTTCTCTAGGGCTTCTTCAAGAACCCTAGGGCGATAACTCTAGAGAGAAGAGAAGAAGAGAGAATTGAGGAAGAAAAGGTCTGTATTGATTCTAATCTTTTTAAACCATAATACAACATATGTATTTATACATAGTCATTAGGTCCGACCAAAACTTTCCTAGCTAACTCAATACATGAAAGCACTCATCGAGCCCATGTACACCCATGTCTCCCATGCTCTCATCCTCTGGATCTAGACCCAATCCATATATGAGGTAGCTCCTTTAAGACCTCTTGAACCAAGCCTTAAGACCCTAGGATCAATCTAGATCCTAGCCCAAAATAGACCCTCGAGTAACTCTGCCCGTGCACTGAGCCGACTTAGTCTCTGCACTGAGCTGGCTAAGTTCCACTGGATCGGCTCAATCTGAAACTGAGCCGACCCAGTTCAATGCTGTGCCAGTAGTCTCGAATGCTCAATTCTCTATTTTGCCTATGCTCTGAGACTTAGCCGACTTAGTTTTGGACTGAACCAGCTAACCTATAGAAAATCTTCTTTCTATAGTCTTGATTCCCCGACTTTGGTTCCTTGCTTCATCTTGTGTCCCAGGTCTCCAAAGCACCAACCAAGCTCCTGAAATCCTTAGATCCAATGCCCTAGCTCCATCTATGGCCTCCTAAGGCTTGGGAGCACCACAAATTCTCACGATCTCCATCTTGGTAACCTAAGCCATGGCAAATCCCTCGGCAATGTCCTCCTGCATGATCCTACTGTCCTTATGCACTCAACAGCACCTATGCAAACATCACCTCCACTAATCCTCTTCAGTTGTTGTGCACCTTTGAGGCCTTTGGGATCACCGCCTCTACTATTGAAGACTTGTACTTGCTTCTTGCCACCACTCTGGAATTGTAGGATTGCTTCTGCTTAGCAGCTACATCACTTTTTCTAGACTTCCTTGGAGAACCTACAGCATTTCTACACCAACACATGCTGTACCATCTAACATGATCTCCTTAGAGCTACATCGTCCACTTGTACATGCCACTCAACCATTAACTGTGCATCATCGATGCTCTGAACTCATGTCAAATTTTCTCTCCACTCGTGAAGCAACCACTATGGAGCTCCACCTATATCCGAAGTCCACCTGATGTCACACAAGTTGACTCTATCATTGAGTCCCTCGAGGCCAACCACTCAATGCTGCATTGCTGAGCCTACCGTTGCACCTCGAACATCATCGCTACCCCTTCAAAACCTCCACACTCTGCGGCCCTCTTCGAAGTTGTCATGGACACCTCCGCAACCCCTGGGCACCTCCAAAATCCAAGAGCTCATCCAACTCTTTTGAATCCAATGACTGAATCCTAGGAAATTCTACCCTAGTCCTTCTCTTCTACCTCTATACTAGCCATCACTTTAGTTGCACTCGGAGAACCATCCTCCACCTGAACCACGACTCTTCCTAGTGCCCCTATAGAAGAAACCTGATCCATGATACTTTTGACTGCTAGAGACCTTTCGGTGCTCCCTGAGACCCCCTGGCTCTTCTAGAGACCTACTTCCGATCTTCCTAAGAAGCTCCTGACATACTCTACTGAGATACACTCCTCGGCTGCTGCACCATCGAGCCTCTCTCAGCCACTATGCCTCTAGGGTAGTGCTCCTATAGCACTCCAGCGCTCTCTGACTCATCTCTATGCTACTCTACAGCCATCCAGCCATGATCTGCTAGATCTCCATGGATCATCCATCTCCATCATCCTCAAGATTATGCAAATTCATGCTCTGGTTGAACCATTGAATACATCTTCGACTACTTCTCCACCTTCCTGACACCGAAGGATGTATAGTCGCTTCTTCAGCCTTCCTTCGACTATTATCCCTTGAAAAATCTCTCTTCAATAGCCCTACACTGTCCATCTTCCTAGAGAATCCTGATGTTCTCTACTGAGATACCTTCCTTAACTACTACATCACTGAGCCTCTCTCAGCCCTACATCTTTAGGAAAATGCTACTGCAGCACTCCCTGCCTGTCACATAATCATCATATATCTCAGCCTTTCCATCAAGACCGATCAGCAAATCATACACCCAATCCTTCCACCCCAGAAATATCTCTTTCTATTAATCTTCTCAACCTTCATCTTCAACTCACTGCTCTCGGTTGGCCAAACCACAGCAACAATAAGGTAGATTTAAGACGTACCGTAGAATCCTTATGTAGATTTCTAATTTTACCTTGTACGACTTCTCCTTCACTTTCATGCACCAGCAGGCTCTCAAACCTAGCTCCTTCCATGCACCATCAGGCTCTGAGACCTAGCTCCTTCTATCCACCATCAGGCTCTACAATCTAGCTCTGATACCATATTGGAGTCCACAACGTCCCAGGGATCACCTAGCATTGATACCAAATTATAGATCCATGATATCGCTCGAATGCCAATCATCCTTGACATCACAAGCATCGATACCATGTTGTGAAAGCCCCTTATCTTTAGCATGGACCTGAAGAAATCTGTGACGTTCTCTATGGTCAGTAAACCACCGACCCTCCATCTAGATCTATGATAGGGCGCCTCCCTCCTTGGGCTTGAGGGAGATGCCCCGTTCTCTAGGGCTTCTTCAAGAACCCTGGGGCGACAACTCTAGAGAGAAGAGAAGAAGAGAGAATTGAGGGAGAAAAGATCTATATTGATTCCAACCATTTTAAACCCTAATACAACCTATGTATTTATACATAGCCATTAGGTCTGACCAAAAACTCCCTTGGCTAACCCAATATATGAAAGTACTCACCAAGCCAATGTACACCCATGTCTCCCATGCTCTCATCCTCTAGATCTAGACCCGACCCATACATGACTTAGCTCCATTAAGACCTCTTGAACCAGGCCTTAAGACCCTAGGATCAACCCAAACCCTAGTCTAAAATAGACCCTCGCATAGCTCTACCTGTGCACTGAGTTGGCTAAGTTCCACTAGGTCAGCTTAGTCTGAAATTGAGCTGGCCCAATTCTGTGATGTGCCAATAGTTTCAAATGCTTAACTCTCTATTTTGCCTGTGCTCTGAGACTTAGCTGATCCAATTTTGGACTGAGCCGGCTAACCAATAGAAAATCTTCTTTCTGTAGTTTTGATTCCTCAATTTTGATTTCTTGCTTCACCTTGTATCTCAAGTCTCTAAAGCACCAGCGAAGACTGAAATCCCCGGAGCCAACACCCTAGCTCCTCCTATGGCCTCTTGAATCTTAGGAGCACCATAAATCCTCATAATAGGGCTACTCCTCATCTACCGAGGTAGATAGATCCCTTATTGGTGCAATCTAATTCCTACAATGAATGTACTATAGCCAACATACACCTCAAGATTTTGAATGACTAGGAGATTGAGTTATGGTGTAATCAAGCTACAACAATCTCAAGGTGAATTGCCGATGCATCTTAGATCAAAGAACCAGACACACTATTACAACATCGAGCCAGTCATCAACAAGAAGGTAGACTTCCTTATGAATGCTCGAGGTGGTCACGCTCAGTGCCTTCATTCTCAAATGAGTATCCGTACTCTTGCTTTGGTGTCCCCACATCATAGACTCAAGACTCATTTATTCAAAAAAAGTGATTGTACACCAACCTTCCGGATCAATCACCATCCTTATGATGACCCTACGGTCGAGAGCAGTTTATGAGTTAATTATGAAAATTCATATCTTAAATTTTTAACTCTTTGAAAATATAAATTGTTATTACCATTAACTTAAAGGATGTATCACATACACTTTAAATATACACTATGATAGAAAATAATTTTTTTATTAATTTATAGTTAAAATTATAAAATTCTTCTTAGAAGTATATTACAAGTGTTAGCCAATCTGGCTTCTAGGGCATACATCTAACAGCCATATCTCATACGATATGGTAGGAATGATTTTAGATGGAATCCTATTCAGTAGATATATTACTGTCATTAAACTATGTCCCCAAAGAAACTCAGAAAGATCCATGAAGCTCATCATGGATCGGATCATATCTAATTGGATCCTATTTATCCATTCTAAAATCTTATTGGTGTTCCAACCAGAGTCCATTATCAGATTATACCATTTCTCTTGAGATAGTCTAGAAATTTTTGACTATGATATTCACATTCTCGATTTAATCGAAGAACCTTAATGGGCTTTACAGTTTGCTTTTTCACTTCGTATTTGAATTTTTTGAACTTTTCAAAGACTTCAAACTTATGTCACATCAGGTGTACATACCTATACCAAGATAGATTATGAATAAAGATGACGAAGTTAAAAAATTTATCTTTAGCCGACAAATCAAATAGGCTGCACACATCTAGAGCAAGTAGGTCTGTGGATCTTTCCCCATGTTCTAAAAAAGAAAGCTTGGTTATTTTGCCTTGAAGGCATGACTCATAAATTGGATATGACTTAGAAGTCAATGTACCCATTAGTCCGGATTTCTTCAATTTGTTAATCCTGTCTTTAGCTATATGACCTATATTGGTGCATCACCATGGCATCACCTAGCTCTGATACCATGTTGCAGATGTCCCTGATCTTTAGTATGGACTTAAGGAGACCTTTGACATTCTCTAAGGGCAGCAAACTACCGATCTACCAATCTAAATCTATGATGGGGAACCTCCCTCCTTGGCCTTAAGGGAGGCATCCCCTTAGGATGGCAACTCTAGAGAGAAGAGAGAAGAGAGATTAAGGAAGAAAAGATCTATATTGATTGCTCTCCTTGAAAATCCTAATACAACCTATGTATTTATACATAGCCATTAGGCTAGACCAGAAACTCTCCTGGCTAACCCAATACATTAAAGAACTCACCAAGCCCATGTACATATGTCTCACATGCTCTCATCCTCTAGATCTAAATCCGACCCATACATGAGTTAGCCCCCTTAAGATCTTATTGGACTAGGCCTTAAGTTCCCTTAGATTAAGCCTAATCTGAAAGCAAACAAAAAATCTCATTGAGTTCTATTCGCCACCATCAAGCTGACTCTTTCAGGAGCCAAGCTGGCTCGACTGCAACTTGTCCAAACCCTATCTTCTATTTGCCTGAGATAGCCGATTCGATGGTGCCCCAAGTTGGCTCGATCTCAACCCGAGCTGGCTCAACTAGATATCCGAGCCAGCTCGCCTGTGTGTTAGCTCCTTGTCTTGGCTGATTTTTTTTTTGTCTTTGATCCTTTGCTCCATCTTGTATCCCAGTTTTCTAGAGCACCTACGAAACCTTCTCAAGATTCTCACACCTGAATTTGAAGCTCGTGTAGGGCTACACGCCACCTTCACCTAGGACAACTCTTGTCCGAGTCCTAGGACTCACACTTGTCTTAGTCTTTTGGAGCCAACATCCTGGCTCCTCCTATAGCCTCTCAAGGCTTGAGAGTACCATATCAAGTCCTACAATCTTCATCTTCGTGCATCCAAGTCTTGGCACACCTGATAATATTTTCCTATAAGAACCCACTATCAATGCATGCCTTGATAGCTACTTGTGCATACCTTGCCACCACCATTCTTCTTCAGCTGTTGAGCTCTCTTTAAGGCCTTTAAGATGATCGCCTCCATCGCTGAAGATCTTGGCTTACACCTAAGCACCATCCTTGAAATTATAGTTATCCTTTTGCTTATTAGCTGCATCATTTGTCCCCGACTTTCCTGGAGAATTTACAGCAATCCGATGTCGACGCCTGCTTCATATCTTGACATGGTCTCCTCAAAACTTTGCATGTCCTCTTGTACGTGCTGCTCCACCTAAAATTATTCATCTTGGGCATTGGTGCTAGGATATTGGTCCTTCTACTCTCCTCCACTCTAAACTTGTGTCAAAACTTTTTTTACTTATGGAGCCATCTCTGCCCAGTGCTCCACCTAAAACTAAAGTCCACCTAATGTCACAGAGGTCCTGACTCTTGTAATCATGTCACTCGAGGCCAACCACTAAACACTGTACTGCTGGGCCTGCCACTGCACCTCGAACACTATTGCTGCTCCTTCAAAATCTTCGTACTCTATGGATCCTATCCAAAGCTGTCTCGGATGCCTCCATAACCCACAGGCACCTCCAAAACCTAAGAGCTCATCTAACTCTTCTAAACCTGCTGCAATGCTCTATGGATCAACCATCTCCATCACCTCCAAGGCTTCACAAATCCATGCTCTGATCGAACTACTGAATGCATCCCCGACTACTTCTTTCACCTTTCTACAATCGAAGGACGTATAGTCGCTTCTTCGACTTTCCTTTGACCATTATCCCTTGAAAAACCTCTCTTCATCCATCAAACAGTCCCACACTATCCATCTTGTTAGAGAATCCTATCACCCATCATACACCCTAGTCCCTCCAACCAAGATCGATCAAAAAATTATGCATCCAAACCTTCCACTCTGAGAAAAAAATCTTCCCATTAATCCTCTCAGCCTCCACCTTTAACGCGCTACTTCCGATTGTCCAAACCACAATAATAATAAAGATAAATCCGAGACATACAATGGAATACTTATGCAGATTTCTAATTTTATCCTATACGACTTTTTTATCGCTTTCACACACCATCATGCTCTGATATCAAATATTGGCGCACCACCATAGCATCACCTAGCTCTGATACCATGTTGCAAAAGCACCTGATCTTTAGCATGGACCTAAGGAGACCTTTGACATTCTCTAAGGACAACAAACCACTAATCTACCAATCTAGATCTATGATGGGGCGCCTCCCTCCTTGGGCTTGAGGGAGGCATCCCTCTTGGGGTGGCAAGTCTAGAGAGAAGAGAGAAGAGAGATTGAAGAAGAAAAGATTTATATTGAATGCTCTCCTTGAAAATTCTAATACAACCAATATATTTATACATAGCCATTAGACCAGACCAAAAGCTCCCCTGGCTAATCCAATACATTAAAGCACTCACCGAGTCCATATACATATATCTCACATACTCTCATCTCCTGAATCTAAACCTGACCCATATATGAGTTAGCCTCCTTAAGACCTTATTGGACTAGGCCTTATGACCCCTTGGATTAAGCCTAATCTAAGACCAAATAGAAAAGCCCATCCAATTCTGTTCGCCATCGTCGAGCTGGCTCTCTCAGGAGATGAGCTAGCTCAACTGTATCTCAGCCTCTTGTCTTGGTTGATTCTTTTTCTTGGCTTTAATTCTTTGCTCCATCATGTGTCCCAAATTTTTGGAGCACCTACCAAGCCTCCTCAAGATTCTCACACCTGAACCTCAAGCCCGTGCAGGGCTATACGCCGCCTTCACCTAGGACAACTTCTATCCTAGCCCTAGGACTCACATCCATCCTAGTCTCCCGGAGCCAATATCCTAGCTCCTCCTATGGCCTCCTAAGGCTTAGAAGTACCACATTAAATCCTATAACCTAGCCTAAGGTGCCATAGATATCTTTCATTTAGACTATTCCTAGGTTGCTTTAATCCTATGGCATTCATATTTTGCTTGATATTAAATACAGAAACATCAATATATAACTAATAGAGATCATTAATTAAGAAGCTACTTATAATTTTATTTCTTTCATAAAGAATAGTACAGTGATCCTTAAAAGAGCTAATTACATAATCTTCTTATGCTAAATAAGAAATAAAAATTAAATTCCTTCTTGTTGCAGGCACAAAGTAACAATCCCTAAAAATTAAAACTAATCCTGATGGTAATCATAGGGGATAGGTTTACATGGCCACAACAGTAACTCTTGCTCCATTTTCGATACGTAGGATCATCTCATCATCCCTCAGCCTCCTGCTCTCCTCAAAATTCTATATGAAAGTGCACAACTAAGTATTAGAACTAGAGTCAAGCATCCAACTGGATGTAGAAGAAATCATAAGGTTAGTTCCAATGATGAGCATACCTCCAGAAAGACCTTCCTTCTTCTTGATCTTCAGGCTGGCTAGGTATGAAGGATAGTTCCACTTTCAATGGCCATTGGTATTGCAATTGTTGATCCTGAGATTGATTTTGATGATTCTAAAATATTGAGTATACTATGTATCTAATCATGTTTTTCAAGAATGTGTGTAGGATTTTTCAAGTATCCAAAATAAAGAATTTATCTCAAGAATAAATCTTCTCAAGATGCCATGCCAAAATACTTAAAAGTGCAAATTCACACATATTTGGATGGCTTGGTATGAAGAAAGTATGATTGAAAGAAGAAAAATTAAAATTGAAGGAAGCAATTATGTTTAAAAAAGTTTGGGGCCAAGAAACTCAAGTTTAGATGGTCAAATATTGAAGAAAAATGAAGTCAGGATTTTTTGAGATATCTCAAATTTTTTTTTAGAGCTGTCGAGTGGTCTGGCATAATAAAAAAGTATTCTGGCACAGTCTTAAGAGGTCTCGAGTTGAACTCGAGATGTCTCGATCTCAGAAGATAGAAACTTAGTTTTTATGCTTTAAGAGCGAGAGGTCTCGCAGAATTCTCGAGAGGTCTCGTGGTTCTAGCGAGACATCTCATGAAAAATTGAGAGGTCTCGTAAAAAATTGAGAGATTTCAATCTGCACGGACAACCTTCAACAAATAGTTTTTCAATGGCTATTTTTCGACCCCAAAGGCTATTTCAGAGCTTCCAATGGCTAGAACTCTTACTCCAACCTTCTCTAAAGGTATTTAAAGGTAGTGAATCAATTGAAAGAAATAGAAGAAAGAGATTAAGGGATTTAGATAGAGAATTTTTTAGATTTTGCGAGGAACATTGAATATCCAAAGAAAAGAGAAAAGAGAGGAGTGTTGTGCATAGACTTCAGCAAGCCTTCAAAGCAATATTTTTCAACATTTTTCACATCTTTTCAAGCATAATTTGAAGAAAATTTAAGCTTTAATCGAGCATATTATAGCCTTGTTCTTTAGGATTTAAAAGAGCTTATACTCTATTTTTTATATTATGCTGAAACTTTACATGTATTTTTTGATTTCTTTACAAGTTTCTTTAGAAAAAAGAAACTTGGAGTTTAGGCCCACCCAAGCCTGGAATTGGATATTGTAGGTTTTGGTTGGTGATCCTGAAAAATCAACTAGGCTTTTAGTGAACCCAAAAAATTCATGGTGTTAGATTTTGGTTGGTGCTCCTATGAAAACCAACTAGGTTTATTTGTGAGGCTGGAAAAATAAATACACTGTAATCAAGGATAGATTAAAGTGAAATTCTTAAGAAAAGCTTAGAAAGTGGACGTAGGAGTGGGTTGCTCCAAACCACTATAAAGCTTTGTGTGTTTGTGTTGTGCCTTTTTCTTCTATCTCTCTATATACTTTGCATGCTTATAATTCTTACTTTACTTTCATAGTTTGATTTTGTTATCTTAATTCTACTGCTTATATTATATTCATCTCATCCTCACCACTTAGATTAAAATCAAAGCACATAATTACTTAGAGTTAAATTTGATCAAAGCTTTTATAAGAACCCAATTCACCCCCCGTCTTGGATTATTACCTCTGGGCAATAATTGGTGTCAGAGCAGGTGCTCTGTTATTGATTATTGAGCTAACCATCTAGAGCTAAAGATTATGGCAACCCAAATGGAGTCTTTGTTTAGTAAAGGATATTCTATAGATAGACCTCCATTTTTTAATGGCTCACATTATAGTTATTGGAAAGTACGCATGCACATCTTCATACAAGCACATGATTATAACCTATGGAAGATTATAATCGATGGCTCACACACCCCCAAAGCATTGAAAAAGCATGATAAAGAAATGGCCCAACTTAATGCTAAGGCCATGAATATACTTTATTGCTCCTTAGAGTTAAATATATTTGATGTAATTTCTTCATGTATTTCAGCAAAACATGTATGGGAGAAATTAGAAATAATTTATGAGGAAGCAAATCAAATAGAAGAATCAAGCTCTCAAGAAGAAAAGGAAGCTCACCCCAATCTATGCCTTATGGCCCATGAGGATGGAAAGAAAAGAAGAAGAAAAAACAAAGGAAAAAGAAAGTTTTGATTAAGAGGGAGCAAGGCATAGAAAAGAAAAATGAGGAAGAGGAAGAAGGTATCACCAATCATTGCCTCATGGCAAATGCAAATGAGGTAAATCCTGAAAATTCTTCCGATTTTACATTTGATGAATTATATGAAGCCTTTAATGAATTAATGGATAATTTTGAAAAATTAAGACTGAAAAATAAAGAATTCAAAAAGTCAAATCTTCTCTTAGGTAATGAAAAGAGTAAATTATTAATTAAAAAAGAAGATATTTTGAAAGAAAATAATGCTTTAGCTAAAAAAAAGGAAGAACTTCTCAAATCCAAAATATCTTTAGTTAAAGAAAAGAATAAACTCTTAATTGAAAAAGAAAATTTCATAAAAGGAAAGAATTCATTTGTTAAAAAAAAGAAAGATTTTTAAAATCTGAAAAATCTATGATTGAAGAAAATCTTAAGTTGAAAGAAGAACTTAATAAATTAAGATTTTCTGCTAAAGAAAGAGTAAATTTGAAAAATCTCTTTTAGAAGAAAATGTCAAACTAAAGAAAGAGATTGAAAGCTTGAAGTTCATAGTTAAGAAGTTTACAATTGGGTCTCAAAAGCTTCAAGCCATTTTAAATGATCAAAGAGCTATTTTTGACAAACATGGAATTAGTTATGATTCAATAAGAAAACAAAAGTTTAACAAAAATATGCTCAACAAAGCTTCAGCTGAAAATCATTCAATTAAGTGCTTCAAATATAATAAAGTTGGTCATAAAATTTCTGAATGCAACATTGAAAGAAATGGCCAAACTTATATCAAACAAATTTGGGTTCCAAAAAGAACCATGAGCTCTAACTCCTATAGATCCAAGATGACTTGGATACCAAAAATTATTAAGTGATTTTGCAGGTATACCAAGGATCCAAATGAAATGAAAGGAAAAATTTTTTTATGGATGTCTTGGAAATGAAAAAGGATGGGTATTGATGCATGGTATAATCCAAACATTTTCTCACATCATACCATCCATGATTGTTAAAGTTATTTTAATTGAATCTATTGACTTTAATATGATTTTATATTATGTTTACTTGCTTGAAATTCTTGTCATATATCAATAAGATTAGTATGATTGGTTGACTTTGATGATTTGAATACTTTGATTTTAAGAGGTCAATATGCTCTCCTCTAAGTATTATATCATGCTATGAATTGAAATTATCTTGAAAATCAGCATGATTTAACAGCTTCTCCTTATCAATTATTCATTTGAGAAACTTAAATCAACATAAGTTTAATTAACTATGAATGCCCTTAATTGCAAAAGAAACAAATTTAGATATTCTCATCATAAAATGCTAAAATTCTAATAAAAATTAGCATAAAATAAATGCTTAAAGATAAGACATCAATTATAAAATTTAAAATGCTTGATGCATTAAGTTGCATTGCATTTTAGGTTAACCCTTCTAGATTTTAAATCCCATAGTTAGATCATCACATAAAGCCAATATCTAGATTCCTCTCATTTTAATCTCAATTGATTTTGTCCCCTAACTTGAAGAATGCCTTTCATACTTGGTATCAAATTAAATTTTATTCATATTATTTTCAAGTAATGAATCTAAAAATTAATTTTTCAATCTTTAATGTGGTATCAATTAAATATGCTTAACTTGAAAGAAAAAGGGGGAGTAACAAAAATTGTAAAGCTTATGCATGCAAATTTTGAAAAAGAAAAGTAGAAGATAATGCTAAAGAATGAATATATATATATATATATATCATTTTGATAATCTAAATTTAAAATATTCTTATTTTGAGATACAGAGGAGGGGAAAAGTTGAAAGATAAAATAATCGACCTATAATTATGAAAAATAGGGAGAGACAATGTTATTGAAATATTAAAAGAAAAATGAATCCTTGATATCTCCAAAATAAGGGAAGAAATACTTTTTTATCTTAATTTGATTGAAGATCTTGATCTTAAGCTCTCAATCAATTAATTTATGAACTCCTTAGATGGAGCTTTCATGTATTTATCCAATTTCATTTAAATTTACAGCATATTCCTTCTCAAAAATGAATTTCTAAACTCAATTTTGAAACTTATTTAAAAATTTAAATTTTATCCTAAATTTCTGATGTGCATTGCAAAATTTTTATGAATTATTTATTTTGAAATATTTTTTACTCAAAACAATGAATTTAAAAATATGACTATCTTTTGCTTTGATATTATTCATTTTTCTTTGCTCGATACATCTCCGACATATATCTTTTTTGAGCTTAGTTGACTAAAATTTCTTAAGAAAAGGAAAGATTGAACATTAAAGTATATATTATGCTTGATTTCATATTCAAATATTTTGAAAAGCTCTTTTTTGCTTAAAAATTAAAAATGCATATTTGAAAATCCGAATAAAGATCATATTCATTCAAAAAGAAGGAAAGCATATAATATTTAAATTCAAGCTAATTTCTAAAATTAAAATAAATATTTGAAACTTATTTTGAGTCAAATGATAAATTTTCAAAAGGAAGATAATTCTTTTAAATTGATTTCATGAATTTAATACATCTCTTAATTTAATGCTTTAATGTTGATTTTGATGACTCATATAAATAAATTTTCTAAACTTAATGCAATTCTTACTTTGATACAATCATATTATTGATTTTGATGATTATTTCTTATTTCTCTTCCATAAGCTTTTTGATGTTGTCAAAAAGAGGGAGACATAGAAATGTTGAGTATATGCTTGAAGAAACTCATTCAAATTATATTGATGCTTGAAATGAAAACTTAATACTCACTGATATGAATTAAAATATTTTTTTATGAGTATATGAAATATGTGCAATGAACTAAAAAAATAATTAAGAATATTTATGAAGTACTCATTCATGTGTTTAATCTATACTTCATGATATATTTTAGCAAAATGTATAGAAATACATTATTTGCTTTTATTGTGCATATACTCAAGATTTTATCATCATCAAAAAGGGAAAGATTGTTGACCCTGAGATTGATTTTGATGATTCCAAAATATTGAGTATACTATGTATCTAATCATGTGTTTCAAGAATATGGTTTGGATTTTTCAAGTATCCAAAATGAAGAATTTATCTCAAGAATAAATTCTCTCAAGATGCCATGCCAAAATACTTAAAAGAGTAAATTCACACATATTTAGATGGCTTGGTATGAAAAAAGTATGATTGAAAGAAGAAAAATTAAAAATGAAGTAATTATGTTTAAAAGAGTTTGGGACCAAGAAACTCAAGTTTGGAAGGTCAAACATTGAAGAAAAATGAAGTCAAAATTTTTTGAGATGTCTCAAATTTTTTTCAAGAGCTCTTGAGTGGTCTGACATAATGAAATAGTATTTTGGCACAGTCTCGAGAAATCTTGAGTTGAACTCGAGACGTCTTGGTCTTAGGAGATAGAAACTTAGTTTCTGTGCTCTTAGAGCGAGAGGTCTCACGGAATTCTCAAGAGGTCTCGTAGTTTTGGCGAGACATCTCATGAAAAATCGAGAGATCTTGAATTCTGATGAGAGGTCTCATAAAAAATCGAGAGATCTCGATCTGCGTGGATAGCCTTCAATGGATAATTTTCTAATGGCTATTTCTCGACCCCAACGGCTATTTTAGAGCTTCCAACGGCTAGAATACTTACTCTAACCTTCTTTAAAGGTATTTAAAGATGGAGAATCAATTTAAAAAAAATAGAAGAAAGAGATTAAGGGATTTAGAGATAGAATCTTTCAGATTTTATGAGGAACTTTGAATATCCAAAGAAAAGAAAAAAGAGAGTAGTGTTGTGCATAGATTTCAGCGAGACTTCAAAGCAATCTTCTCCAACATCTTTTACATCCTCTCAAGCATAATTTGAAGAAAAGCCAAGCTTCAATTGAGCATATTATCGGCTTATTCTTTAGGATTTAAAAGAGCTTATACTCTATTTTTTATATTATGCTAAAACTTAACATTTATTTTTTGATTTCTTTACAAGTTTCTTTAGGGGAAAGAAACTTGGGGTTTAGGCCCGTCCAAGCCTGAAATTATAAATTATAGGTTTTGGTTGGTGATCTTGAAAAACCAACTAGGTTGTTAGTGAACCCAAAAAACTAACGGTGTTAGATTTTGGTTGGTACTCCTGTGAAAACCAACTAGGTTTGTTTGTGAGCCTGGAAAAATAAACACACTGTAATCAAAGGTAGATTATAATGAAATTTTCAAGAAAAGCTTAGAAAGTGGACGTAGGAGCGGATTGCTCCGAACCACTATAAATCTTTGTGTGTTTGTGTTGTGCCTTTTTCTTCTATCTCTCTATATACTTTGCATGCTTATAATTCTTACTTTACTTTCATAGTTTGATTTTGTTATCTTAATTTCACTTTTCACATTATATACATCTCATCCTCACCACTTAGATTAAAATCAAAGCACATAATTGCTTAGAGTTAAATTTGGCCAAAGCTTTTATAAGAACCCAATTCACCCCCCCCCCCCCCCCTCTCTTGGGTTGCTACCTCTAGGCAACAACAATGAAAATATTTTTCTTTGTCAATGGCCTTCTTCTTCGATTCTCCCTTCTTCTTCTTCTCACATTCTACCTTCCGCTTCTTCACAAACTTCTTCTTCTTTCCAAAAGACTTTTCTTTGAAGGAAGTCTACTCCATAGCAAGAACTGAGCCCTTTGAATCTTTCATAGAAAGCTAGTAGTAGCCAGCATGTTCATTAATTCAGCCAAGGTGCACTACAGTTTATGTGTATGAAAGTTCATGATGAACTGTCCATATGCATCAATCAAGAATTGCAGGATCGCATCAATCTACAAGTCTTTATCTAACACGACATTGAGCTTCTCAAGCTCTTCTAGGTCCTTGATCATCATTAAACAATGATCTTGGACTGACTGCCCATCACGCATCTGAGCCTTAAAAGGTCTCTGTAAGACTTGATAGCGGGCTGCACTACTCTATTCACTAAACAACTCTTATAGGTTAGCCAATATTTGGCGAGTAGTCCTAATGTCTTCATATTGGCATTGTAGCCCATCAGACATTGAGTCCAATATGTAGCACCTGATCTTATTATCATCATCCAATCACTTCTCGTGAGATGCTCTCTAATCTATAGCCAGATGGACTGATAAAATGGAGGGATCCTAGTCCAATACATAGATCAGCTTTTTCGAATCCAAAATAATTTTGAAGTTTCTTAGCTAATCCTTATAATTTGGTCCAGTCAGTCTGTGGATGTCTAGGATTCGGGCTAGTGGGTTTGACACAGATATTTTTCTATAGAGAGCCAAAGTTTCTAGTTAGACTTTGTAATTAGACTTGATCAATTTATTTAAAAATTTTATTTTTAAATAAATTAGGCTCTTACTATTTTCTCGGATCCCTACACTTCCTTAGTAGAGATGCAAAAGTCTTCATGATCATAGATTTCTAGTGGGTGGTGCATGAAGGAAAAAATCCTATTTTTCCATCACAGGATCATTCAGATCTGATTGGATCTGACGAAATATTTCAAAAATTTTTTCTATGATCCTAATCAAATTTGAGACATCTCGGATCTGATCCTAAAAATCTAATATTAAAAATTAAATATAAAATTAAATCTAATTTAATTTTATATCTTTATTTTGGATAATTAGATTATCTTGCGATGATCCTGAGGTTCTGGAAGGAGCCACGCACGTGCCTGGCCTCTACCAGTGTCCACTCGGATAGGATCTAGAAGTCTTCTCCTTCTGAATCACCTCTTCAAAAATTAGATCTAGATCTAATCTTAAAATTCTTCAAAACTTCTTTGAAGAAGCAGCGGTCGTCTCTTTCAGTAGTGCTACCTTCTTCCTGATCTGGGCACCTTTCTTCCTTGGATTGCACTTGAACCCATGCCCAACTCCTTTGGGCGTGGATAGGAGAGAGAGAGGATCAAATGGAGGCATGGAATAGAGGAGGATAACCTTGCAACATGGTGAAAGGAAGAAGCTCTCTAACCCTAGGCATAGATAGGATTTAAATAGACCCTATTGTGCCATGCAGTACCACATCATCTTAATCAATCAGAGGCTTTCATTCAATCAGATTTAAATATGATTGGTGGGATGATGTCATTTGATCCAATCAGATGAGAGTTCCTCAAAAATCCATATAGGTGCTGCTGATAGGAATGCGATGTTGTCGTTAAGACACCGTGTTTATCAGTTTAATTCGACTTCTTAAAATAATTAAAAATTCATAGATAGCAATGAGTTGGGTCGAATCCACAGGAAAGGTAGTATTTTTAGATTTGAAATCTTTGATTTTATGAAAGAAAAAGAAAAGAGAAGAGTTTTGGGATCAAAAGTGAAGTCGGAAAATAAAAAGTGAAAATTAAAAGATGTAGGAATTTAAACTTGGTACTATGATCTAGTAGTTAGATCTTAGCATCTAATTGTAATAAAAAATAATAATTAAAATATAAAAATTAAATTGCAACAAAAATTAAGAGCATAAAATTAAAGAGCATAAAAATAAATATTAAATTAATTAAAAAATTCATAATTTAATTACATAAAATAAAAAAATAAAATAGGCTGATCTTTGATCTTAGATCGGCATTGGTGGAAAAATGGTGTAGAAGCCCCTCTCTTCTTCTCGGCACCAATTGCTTTGAAGTAGCCATTAACCTATAGCCTGGCTTCACCCTGTACCAAAGCTTCACCTTGACTGGAGATGTTGATTTCTGAAGGCCTAGGTCCTTTCTATAGAGCTAAGGAGGCTAGATGTTTTTCTGGAGCCAATGTGGGACTAAGGATTGTTTTAATCATGAAAATTGGAAGAAATCCAAGTGAAATTCGGATTAAAATAGCCCCTCTTGAGCTTTTTTAGTTCTGGCTGTTGGATGATGATCCGATGCTTCCAAAAGTACCAAAAATAGACGTGTAATGTCCTAGATCAAGTCAGATTAATTTCTGACCATTGGATCATGCTTGACGGAGGATTTAGGCCATTGATCACATGCCTGAGAGTTTGATCACCATCAGGAGCCTTCTAAACCGTCGGATCGAAGTTGGAATCAAGTGCTGCCATCTGATGGTGATCCAAGTGAAATCAGCAATCGAAGAAAAATTTGACCATCCGATCTTGACCGCAAATAACCACCACCGCACGATCACGCATTTACTGTTCCCATGGACCGCATGGACCAGCCACATCGTGCACCACAACCAATCCGTGCCTTTTATTGATAGATGAAAAGACCAAAATGCCCTGTGAGTCGCGATGAATTTTTTGTAAACCCTTTAGGGGTCTAGGTCCACCACGTGGCAAGCTTTGATTCACTGGTGTCTCCTAAGCTGGCAGTCCACACTGTGCTATAGATCGACTGATGGCTTCTAGGCTTGAGTCGGCTAGCATGGATGGCTTGGCGCACCAGCTTGGTTGGCTTGGCTCGGTGCGTTTGGATGCGCCGGCTGCTGCGGTATGGCGGCTTGAGCCATTTGAGCCGTATGTTATTTTTCATTTAAATTTTTTATTTTATTTTTTAGAAATTCATATCTTTTTCGTTTTAACTCCGTTTTGCTCCAAACTTATTTTGTTGCAATCAAAAAAATGAGCTCTTTCTATTGATTATAAAATTTTATTTTTTAATTTTTATTATTTTATAATTAATTTTTTAATTAATCAAAATATGAATTTCTAAAAAATTATGTATAAATTGATTAATAATTCTTAAAAATTAATATAAATTAATTAATAAATTAATACTTTTATTGGTGAATTTATGATACTTATCACACTCTCCAACTTAAGCTTTGCTCATCCTCGAGTAAAGAAAGAATTTAGTTTTAAATACCTTTTAACTTTAGAGTTTCGAATTTTACCTAAGCAGTTTTCAAAATGGCCATTGATATTCAGTAGAGCTTAGGTGAGACATACCATTGGGGTATTAATACTTATCAAAAGAAAATTAAGTAAAGAATATTAAATTTTTTAGAACTTTTTCTAAATTATCCAACATTTATCTTTGATTTGTCTAAACTTTCATATAGGTAAGTGTATTGCTACTTTCGTCCTTCATTTATTGATTTTTTTTAATTTTTATATTGTCCACTTTTTGATGCGAATATCATTGCTTACTTAGGCAACGGGACCCGATTACTTAGTGAAAAACTAATATATATTTTTTTTAACGTTGTACCACTATTGAGTGTCTTAACCCCTTAAACTTTCTATTTGATCCATGTAGCGAGTCTTGAGCCAATGACTCCCAAACCAGTTGGCTTTAGGGCACTAGGTATAGAATACCCCTTGGGCTTACTAGCTTGAATCAAACAGGCTATGAGTTAAGACTAGCTTTACAACGAGCTTCTTTGCTCTTCCCACCTTTTGACGTGAAACTCAATGCTTGCTTAGGCAAAGAGGCTTGGTTACTCAGTGAGAAGTACTTAGAAACTATTTTATTAAAATAAATTTGTTATATGAAAAAACGTATAGTTATTCTACACAAGCCTATAAAAAGTAGACTTTTTCTTGATGCTAGTAGAAATAATTAAAAATACTTCAAGGAAAAACTTTTTATGTCCTAGACTTAACACTTTATTGAATTTTCGTAATACTTGATTTCTCAATATCTCATAGATTCTCTGATCTGTGTATCAATTTTTTTTAATAAATGCTTAGTAAATTCGATTCTTAAGCATAATCAGGTGTCTAAATACTAAATACTAACTTTTATTTTGAGAACTTAATATTTTAAAATTTTTATTTTTCTCTCTCTAACTTAGTCGACATTGTCCTCAATGGAGAAAAAAAAAATAAAGGGTGTAATAAAGAACATGAAAGAATACACCTGACTATATTTTTGGTCCAGCACATGCCTTTGAAAATTTGGGCTCTCCCTCTAACTTATTCGAATTATTCTAAAAAAATAAATTAAAAAGATAAATTAGATAAAAACTAAATATTGGGTTACCTCCTAATAAGCGCTAAGTTTACCGTCTTCAGCCAGACACAATGCAGCTCACTATCCTATGTCAAATATTGGGTTGATAAATTCCAGTGGTTTTGGATTGCCAATCTTAGAAAGTTGATTTATAATCCCATTATTGATATAATCATTGTTAATTTTAGGGATATTTTTTGTGATCCCATTCTCAGACCTATGTTTATTAAGAATTTCTCCTATTTGTTCTTCTAAAATGCTCATAAATGGAGTTTTTGTATTAGGAGTCAAGTTTGATTCAATGGGTGTTGGAATGGTGACTAAAGGAAGTTTTAATTCTGAAGGTAAATTAATGTGATTTTGCTTAAACAACTCTGTTGACTCTTTATTACATGTCTCTTGATTTTTGTAAGAAGAACCTGCTTCTAGGATTGAAGGGAATAAGCTTTTAGGTTTATAAGTCTCGGGTAAAGCATCTATTCTTTTTCTCTCTATTTCTATCTCATTTAAATTGGAACTAGCATCAGTACTAATTCCTAGCTTGGGTTATTTTATGTGGTTAGTTTTAGTACTAACCAGTTTCTCTAAATTTTTATTTTGGCTAGCATCAGTGCTAGCCTCTCTCACCTAGTCTTGGTATGGGTCCATAAGAATCCTATGGCTTTTAAGTTTAGGAATTACTTTGGTATTCTCAAATTGGGGATTCTTAGGTGAGACATTAAATTGATAATTTGATCCAGGTGGTTGGTGGACATTAGGTGGGTTGTTTGAAATTGATAGGTTCGATAGTTGATCTAGCTCTCTCCTCATGTTAGACTCAACTAATTATCCTATTTGAGCTTCTAGCTTGGCGATTGATTATTGTTGGCTTAGAATTAATTGTTGAAGTTGATTAAAACTATCGTCGGCTAGATTGGTCTGTTGAGAAGGTGGGTATGAGGGCTGATTGTGATGTGGTGGCTGAAAAGGCTTACTAGGCTGACCTCTATTATAAGTATAGTTCTGGTATTGAGGTTTATTCTGATAATTTTGCATTGATGGAGTTTGGGTATGAGCCTAAGTCTGTTGTGATTTTCAAGAAAAATTAGGATGGTTTCTCCAGCCAGAGTTATATGAATTTAAAAATGGATCATTAACTAGCTTAGAGTAGTCTTTAGCAGCTTGGACTTGTTCTTGGATAAAAGATAGAAACTGTGCAGTCATAGAACATTCACTCACATGATGGGTTGTATTAGCACATATTGAACAAATCTTCTGATAATTAGAAGATGATATGAATTATACAGGAGATTGTTGACCTAGGGTTAGGACTTGATCTAATTTTTGAGCAAGAAAGTCTACTTTATTTATCAAATTTAAATCAGTCTTATGATTAGATTCTAGATGTTTAAATTCATGGATCCCTACCCAGGTTTGGTGGAAAGGCAACGAAGCATGGTTAATTGAGTTTTCACTCAGAATTTCAAATAAGGTATAGGCTTCGTCCTCACTCTTGTTCATGAATGCACCTCCATAGGATGCATCTACTATCTATTTGTATTGGTCTCCTAAACCCTCATAGAAAGCTTGAACTATTTGCCACTTAGATAGACCATGGTGAGGGCATTTTCTAAGAAATTCCTTAAGTCTCTTCCATGACTCGTGAATCTGTTTCCCTAGAAGCTGAGCAAATCTAGTGATAGCTCGCCTCATAGTATTGGTTCAGCCTATGGGGTAAATTTTTTTAAAAAATTCACTTTGCAAGTCAGCCCAAGATTTAATTGATCTCTCTATTATCCCAAGCTAGTACTTGGCTTTATCATTTAATGATAAGGAAAATAAAATTAGTCTAAGGGCATCATTAGTTAAATTTTGAATTCTCACCGTAGAGGAAATTTCTAAGAATTCATTCAGATATTTATAAGGATCTTCATTGATGTTCCCATAGAAAGATGGAAGCATCTGGATTGTAGTCGGCTTGATCTCATAGTGGGTAGCATGAATTTTAGGTAATTGGATACAAGTCGATGGGTTATAGGTAGAAGGAATTAAGTATTCCTTCATCTGCTTAGGTGGTTCTCCAAAATTTTCAGCCATTTGGTTATCGGGTTTAATACAATTCAGCCCTTTAATTTTATGTTTGGATTCAACTAGATTAGGTAAAGCAATTTCCTACCATGCATGCACTAGTGCAACCCTATTGTGTTGTTCAAAAAAAATTTTTTAGAATTTTTTTATATTTTTTATTATTTTATTATATTAAAAATTAATTATTTTATTTATTAATTTAATTTAATTATTATTTTTAATATTTTTTAGTTAGTTAAATTTAATTATTATTTTATTTTATTTTATTTTATTTTATTTTTAGAGGAGAAAGGAGAAGAAAGAAAGAAGAGTTCTAAAGAAAAGATCCTAAGGAGTCCTAGAACTAAAAAGAGAAAGAAGAATTAAGTTTAATTAGGTTTGATGTTGGTTAGCAATCAAGTTTGTCAATCAATCCTGACTAAAGGTTGTCCTAGATCTAGACAGCTCCTAACCACCAAGGTCACCTTCAAGTCTTCCAAGTGTAGAATCAGCCAATCAACTAGCCAGGTAAGTGTAAGGTCAGTGGGAGTCCCCCCGTTGCTTGTCTTAGACACCAATTGTGCTTGGCCAGGTAAGCAAATGGAACTAATTAGAAACCACCTTCCTTCGGGGCCAGTCATCCCTAAACTACTTTCCTAGATATTAGTCAAATTGATTAACCCTAACCTGGTTCAACTCTTAGGGTTCCTTGTCCTATTGAGCTCGAGTTCCTAGGGCAGATGTGTAATTGATTTTAAAATTAAAGGCTTAGGTCAATGCAGGATGCTGGTTGGTTGTTTGTGGGCCAAGGAAAGATGATCAAATCCCCATCTTATCTTGTTTAATTGGATTGTGCCCTTAATTTGATTTAATATGATATGCAAAAAAAAAAATTTCAATCAAAGGGTTCTATGCAATTTAAACTAGATGCATGCAACTAATTGTATTCTGAAAGGCTTACCTTACCTCCAGCAATCACCAAAAAAAAATAAAACTAATATGATGCATGCTCTCAATAGTTAGGATTTCTAATCTTATCATGAGGCTTTTAATTAGGTTTAAATTGATATTTTTAAAATTAATTTAAAAATAAAATAAATAAATAAATAAAAAGAAAAGAGGACTAGGGTTATGATTGATCTCACCAAAATTAGATGCTTTCTTTCTTTTCTCCTTTTTTTTGCAAAATAAGTAAATAAAAAAAATTAGTAAGCAATATTTAAAAAAAATAATTACAATTAATTTATAAAAAAATCAAAGAAATCAAAGAAAAAGTAGCATCTATTCCATCCCAGCAACGGTGCCAAAAACTTGATAGGAATGCGATGTTGTCGTTGGGACACCGTGTTTATCAGTTTAATCTGACTTCTTAAAATAATTAAAAATTCATATATAGCAGTGAGTCGGGTCGAATCCACAGGGAAGGTAGTATTTTTAGATTTAAAATCTTTAATTTTATAAAAAAAAGAAAAGAAAAGAGTTTTGGGATCAAAAGTGAAGTCGGAAAATAAAAAGCGAAAATTAAAAGATGCAGGAATTTAAACTTGGTACTAAGATCTACTAGTTAAATCTTAGCATCTAATTGCAATAAAAAATAATAACTAGAATATAGAAATTAAATTATGACAAAAATTAAGAGTATAAAATTAAAGAGCATAAAAATAAATATTGCATTAATTAAAAAGTTCATAATTTAAATACATAAAATAAAAAAATAAAATAGGCTGATCTCTGATCTTGGATCGGCATTGGTGGAAAGATGGTGTAGAAGCCCCACTCTTCTTCTCGGCACCAATTGCTTTGAAGCAGTCATTAACCCATAGCCTGGCTTCACCCTATACCAAAGCTTCACCTTGATCAGAGATGTTGATTTCTGAAGGCCTGGGTCCTTTTTATAGAGCTAGGGAGGCTAGATATTTTTTCTGGAGGCAATGTGGGACTAAGGGTTGTTTTAATCGTGAAAATAGAAAGAAATCTGAGTGAAATTCGGATTAAAATAGCCCCTCTTGAGTTCTTTTAATTCTGGCCATTGGATGGTGATCCGATGTTTTCAAAAATACCAAAAATAGACGTGTAATGGCCCAGATCAAGTCGGATTAATTTCTGACCATTGGATCATGCTTGATGGAGGATTTAGGCCATTGATCATGCACCTAAGAGTTTGATCACCGTCGGGAGCCTTCTGAACCATCGAATCGAAGCTGGAATCAAGCGCTGCCGTCCGATGGCAATTCGAGTGAAATCAGCAACCGAAGAAAAGCTTGACCTTCCGATCTTGATCTTAAACAATCACCACCTCATGATCGTGCATTTACTGTTCCCATGGACCGCGTGGATCGACCACATCGTGCACCGCAACCAATCAGCACCTTTTATTGATAGATGAAAAGACCAAAATGCCCTTTGAGCCATGATGAATATCTTGTAAACCCTTTAGGGGTCTAGCTCCACCACGTGGTAAGCTCTGATTTGTCGATGTCTGTTGAGCTAGCGGTCCACACTGTACTGTAGACCGACTGATAGCTTCTGAGCTTGAGTCGGCTAGCATGGATGGCTTGGTGCACCGACTTGGTCGGCTTGGCTCAACACATTTGGATGCGCCGGCTGTTCCGATGTGGTGGCTTGAGCCGTTTGAGCCGTATGTTATTTTTCATTTAAATTTTTTATTTTATTTATTTAGAAATTCATATCTTTTCCATTTTAGCTCTATTTTGCTTCAAACTTATTTCGTTATAATTAAAAAAATGAGCTCTTTCCACTAATTATAAAATTTTATTTTTTAATTTTTATTATTTTATAATTAATTTTTTAATTAATAGAAATATGAATTTCTTAAAAATTATATATAAATTGATTAATAATTCTTAAAAATTAATATAAATTAATTAATAAATTAATACTTTTATTGATAAATTTATGGTACTTATCAGGCGCCAATACTAGACAAACCAGAAGTCTTTTGTGCCTAGGTGTTTAAACCCATCAAGAAACCCTGGAGTCCCATTTGTATGGGACTCCATCTCTTATCCACATGGGGGGCATGCCTAGGATGGTGTGTGCCCTCTCTCTTGCCTCTTTTAGCAGGGGGACAAGAACCCCAGGTGCTCTCCTATTGGCGCATGACACATGGCCCTATGTCCAAGTGTCCAGGGTCAACTATTGACCTATGTTCAAAAATAAGAATTAACAGGTGATAGGAATTGATAGGTATTATTTTAAATTGATCTAATAAATTAAGACAATCCTTTTCTGATCTGGACAAGCTCTAGTCAAATTAAGACAAGGTTCTTGAGGGAGCCTAAACAAATTTGTTTCAGCCGAGATGAACCAAAATGATTACAAAAGAAGAATATTAGGCTCAATCATGTGCTAGCACGATTTTCTTGAACCTAATTGAATCTAATCCAAATCAATTGAATTGGATTAATCTAATTGATGATATCCAGACCCAAATCCTTATTTATGTGATCTAGTTATGTTCAGTTTTGTATGGTAATGAGGCATGTCACAATCTCTATCATTGATATCATCGAAACACCTTTCGATGGACCAAAACTTTTTTGATTCATACAATTAGAATGATTGATCAACTAAATCATTTTAATTGCTTTTAAAATCCACCAGTGACACCTAACAGTATATGATGGCAATCCATCAGAATCAAAAGTGAACCTCTAGGTACAGCTACCTTTGTGATTCGGTTCTTCTATTTTGAGCCCTTACAAAATTAGGGTTAAGGTGAACTCGTCAAACCCAATATCCGTCATATGAATTAATCATTCAATTCAAGTCCAATGTGAAACTCTAATAGAAACTCTTTCTATTATCTTCACTCTACCATGGCCATGGGCTTAAGAACTCAATCTCATGATTATCATAGGACTGCTCCTCATCTACAGAGGCAGATAGATCTCCTATTGGTGCAATCTAATTCCTACATTGAGCATGCTATAGCCAACATACACCTCAAGTTTTCGAATGGCTAGGAGATCGAGTTATGGTATACCCAAACTATAAGACCTTCAAGATGAACTACCGATGCACCTCAAATCAACGAATCAGACACACTACTACAGTAATAAGCCAGTTATTGATGAGAAGGTAGACTTTCTTATGACTGTTCGAGGTGGTCATGCTTAGTACCCTTATTCTCTAATGAGTACCTATACTCTTGCTCTGATGTCTCCATACTATAGACTCAAGACACATCTTATCCTAAGAAAGCAATCATACACTAGTCTTCCAGATCGATCACCATCCTCGTGATAATCCTACGGTCGGAAGCTATTTACGAGTTAATTATGAAAATTCATGTCTCAAATTTTCAACTTTTGAAAATATGAATTGTTATTACCATTAACTCAAATGATGTATCATAGATACTTTAAATACACATGATGATAGAAAATATTTTTTTTATTAATTTATAGTTTAAATTATAAAATTATCCTTAGAAGTGTATTACAAGTGTTTAGCCAATCTCGCTTCTAAGGCACACATTTAACAAACTCCAACTTGACCTAAAGTTAATTGGCTACAAATCTAAGTCCCATCTTCTCAAGGTGGGCTTCGATCTTCTGTTGGCTCAATGGCTTTGTTAGTGGGTCAGTCGCATTATCTATAATATCGACTCTCTTGATCTCGACGTATCCCTTCTCGAGGTAATCGTGGATAAGGTGGTATCGCCTCTTGATGTGCTTGGATTTCTGATGAGACCTCGGCTCCTTAGCTAGGATTATAGTGCCATTGTTGTCACAATATAGAGGGATAGCATCTGATGGCATCACTCCGAGCTCTATAGCAAACTTCTTGTACCAGAATGCCTCCTTTGTAGCCTCTGATGCAGCAATATACTTTGCTTCTATGGTGGAGTCTGCTATCACCATCTGCTTGAAAGTCTTTCAACTGACAGGTTCACTATTATAAATAAACAGACTTCCAGATGTCAATTTTTGATCATCTATGTTAGACACAAAATTTGAGTCTGTATACCCCTCCACCTGAAGTTCTTCATTACCAAAGACTAGAAATATATCCTTAGTCCTTCTCAAGTTCTTAAGGATACATTTTACAGAAGTCCAGTACTCTTTGCCTAGATTTGATTGATATCTACTCTTGACACTCACAGCATGGACAATATCAGATCGTGTACATAGCATGGCATACACGAGGCTCCTTATTACTAAAGCATAAGAGATATTGCTCATGCGTTCAATCTCCTTAGGTGTGCTAAGATACATCTTCTTGGAGAGATGAATGCCATGTCTGAAGGGTACTAAACTTCTCTTGGAGTTTTCCATGCTGAACCTCTTCAGCACCTCCACTATGTATACTTTCTATGAGAGACCTAGCATCCTATTTAATCTGTCCCTATAGACCTTAATTCTTAGAATGAAGGATCCTTCTCTTAGATCTTTTATAAAGAACTCCTTAGATAACTACATTTTGACTATAGTCTACATGAAAATATCATTCTCAATTAGGAGGATGTCATCCACGTACAATATGAGGAAGACAACAGCGCTCCCATTGACCTTTTTGAAAATACAGGGCTCCTCGTTCTTAATAAATTCAAATAATTTGATTACATCATTGAAACAAGCATTCTAGCTTCGAGATGCTTGCTTAAGTCCATATATGGATCTTTGCAGCTTGCATACCTTGTGATCAATATCACTGGATGTGAATCGCAAAGACTATTCTATATAGATATCTTCTTTAAGATATCTATTTAAGAATGTCGTTTTCACGTCCATCTACCATATTTCATAATCAAAATAGAATGTAATAGCAAGCAATATGCAGATGGATTTGAGCATGGCTACTAGCAAAAAAGAATCTTGATAGTCAATGCCTTCACGCTGACTATACCCTTTCGCTACATGCCTTGCTTTGAATGTCTCTACATTTCCATCAACACCTATCTTTCTTTTGAAGATCCATTTACATCCAATAGGTACTATACCTTCAGATGGAAATACTAAGGTTCAGACTTGGTTCGAATGCATTGAGACAATCTTTAACCTCATTGCCTTTAACCATTTCTTGGAGTCAATATTTGATTTTGCCTCGTCATAAACTTTTAGGATCATCACCATGAACCCCATTTCCTGTGAGGAATATTTTCTTTGCCTTTTGATATAGTACCTAAGTACCTTTCAGGAGAATAAAAAATTCTACTTGATCTATGAGGTGGAGGAGGTAGTGTATGGGTTGGCTTAATCTGACTGGGTTCCATAGGTTTCTTAGCTCGTTTCACATCGAAGACTTTCTCCTCGAGTCTAATCTATCTTCCAATGCCATCATCTTGAATAATCTATTTTTTAAGGAAGATGGTGTATCGACTCACAATCATATTATGATCTTTCGGTAGATAAAAATAATATCCTAATAACTCTTTAGGATATCTAATAAATCGAGCTCTAAAGGACTTAGACTCTAATTTATCCGTCTATTATCTTTTGACATGGGCCGGACAATCCTAAATTTTGAGATGACTCAGACTTGATGTTTTACCATGCCATATCTCATACGGTGTGGTAGAAACGGTCTTAGAGGGAATCCTATTTAGTAAATATATAGTGGTCATCAAATTATGTTCCCAAAGAAACTTAGGAAGGTCCATGAAACTCATCACGGATTGGATCATATCTAATAGAGTCCGATTTCTCTATTCTAAAATTCGATTAATTTGAGGCATTCCAGGTGGAGTCTATTGAGAGACTATGTCGTTGTCCTTAAGATAGTCTAGGAATTTTCGACTAAGGTATTCACCTCCTTGATCTGATCGAAGAACTTTAATAGATTTTTCTATTTATTTTTCTACTTCAAATATGAATTTCTTGAATTTTTCAAAAGCTTCAGACTTATGTCGCATCAAATATACATATCCGTACCAAGATAAATCATCAATAAAGGTGATGAAGTAGACATAATTGCCCCTAGTTGGCACATCAAATGGGCCGCATACATCAGTATGTGCTAGGGAAAGTAGGTCTGTGGCCCTTTTTCCATATCCTACAAAAGGAAGCTTGGTCATTTTGCCATGAAAATATGATTCACAAATCGGATATGACTCAAAAGTCAATGGACTCAATAGCCCAAATTTCTTCAATTTGTTAATCCTATCTTCAGCTATATGATCTAGCCTAAGGTGCCATAGATACCTATCATTTAGACTATTCCTAGGTTATTTTGATCCTATGGCATTCATGTTTTGCTCGATATGAAAAATAAAAACATCAATATGCAACTGGTAGAGACCATTTATAAGAAAATCACTTGCAATTTTATTTTTTTCATAAATAATATTATAATGGTCCTTAAGAAAACTAATTACATAGCCTTCTTGTTCTAAACATGAAATAGAAATCAAATTCCTGCTTACTGTAGGTATATAAAAATAGTCCCTAAGAACTAAATCTGATCTTGATGGTAATCGCAGAGGATAGATTCCCATGGCTACAGTAGCAACTCTTACTCCATTTCCAATACGTAAGATCATCTCACCATTCCTCAGCCTCCTGTTATCCTTTAGATCCTACATAGAAGTACACAAGTGAGCACTAGAATCAGAGTCAAGCAACCAACTAGATGCAGAAAAAACTATAAGATTAGATTCTATAACGAGCATACCTCCAGGAACCTGCCTCCTTCTTATTCATCAGGCTGGCTAGGTATAAAGTATAGTTCCACTTTCAATAGTCATCAGTATTGCAATGAAAATATTTTTCTTTATCAGTAGCCTTCTTCTTCGGTTCTGCCTTCCTCTTCTTCCCATCATCCATCTTTTGCTTCTTCATGGATTTCTTCTTCTTTCCAAAAGATTTTCTCTTGAAGGAAGTCTGCTCCACAGTAAGTACTGAGCCTTTATAACCTTTCATAAAAAGCTCAGCAGTAATCAGTGTGTTCATGAACTCAGCCAAGGTATTCTGAAGTTATGCATATGGTAGTTCGTGACGAACTGCCCATACACATCAGTCAAGAATTGCAGAATTGTATCAATTTATAGATTCTGATCTAACTTGACACTGAGTTTCTCAAGCTCTTCTAAGTCCTTGATCATCATTAAACAATGATCTTGAACCGACTGTCCATTATGCATCTAAGCCTTAAACAATCTCTTAGTAACTTAATATTTGGTTGCACGACTCTATTCATCAAACAACTCTTATAGGTGAGTCAACATTTGGTGGCTAGTCTTAATGTCTTTATGTTGGCACTGAAGCTCATCAGATGTCGAGCACAACATATAATACCTAGCTTTGTTATCTTCATCTATCTACTTCTTGAGAGATGCTCTCTGATCAGCAGATGGATGGGCTGGTAAAGTGGGAGGATCCTATTCCAACACATGAGTCAACTTCTCAGAACCTAAAATAATTTTAAAGTTTTGAAGTCAATCCTTGTAGTTGGATCCGAGCAGTCTATGGGTGTCCAAGATGCAGGCTAGTAGGTTGGACACAAACATCTTCCTATAGAGAGTCAAAGTTTCTAGTTAGATTTTGTAATTAGACTTAATCAATTTATTTAGAGATTTTATTTTTAAATAAATTAGGCTACCACTATTTACTCGGATCCCAACATCTTTTTGGTAGAGATGTAAAAATCTTCATGATTATTGATTTCTAGTAGATGGTGCGGTCCCACCGACTGGCTCATCACCTCACCTAATAGTTATTGGTGATGGGTCAATCGTTGAGTGGACAACTCTTGTCCAATGATTTTCTAATCATGGTGCACCCAAACCTGGTCTCTAATTCATGAATCTCATCATGTCCGGATTATTGATCCACTCTTTAGTTAAGTCAGACCCACCATTTGCATGAATTAAATTTTTGATTGGATCCCTCACCGTATCCAGAATATTGAGTCCAACCCATCCTCCAACCCATAGCATCCAATGCCTAATAGATATGGTTGCATCTTTCTAGTGTAATTGATGAAGGAACCAGATCTAGGATTTTACGGATAGATCTTGAAACTTTTTCAAGATCATGTAGTAAAAGACTTAAATAAATTAAATATTTATTTAAATAAATATGAAAATATCCTAGATCTAAGATTTAATATATGATTAAGGTATGATATTAAATTAAAAATTAAAAACATAAAGAAAAGATTAACAAGTTGATCTCATCAACATGCTACAATACTACATCTAATGTAGCTATAGAATAATAGATTAGATCTAATACCTGAGCAAGTTAGATGTTCTAACTTGCTGATCCAAGCTTGAGGATGAAGTCACGAGCTACACATACATCCAGCCTCTAGGAGTCATCTACATGAGCCCACAAACATGATCTGAGATCTTGATGTAGGAAATCAGCATAGTATGCTAGTACTATGCTGATCTCTCCTCGATGGTTGATTTGATGCTTTTCTCTTTGAGACTTGAACTCTCCAAAATATAAGAAGAAAAAAGAGAGATTTTAGATCTGAGACACTCTCAAACAAATCTCAAAAGGAGGAGGAGAAGAGAAAATCAAGACAGCCCTAGAAGAAGACCCTCTTCTTCTTCTCTTTTCTCTCACCTAGACACCTAGTTTGGTGTCTATGGAACCCAATGTCCAAAGACTCTCTCCCTATAATTTTTACACACCTCAAAGCTCTCTTAATGGTCTAGTTTCTAAAAAAATTTTGGCTAAAATTCATCCTAAATAAAAGGATATGTAGAGTCCAAATTTGGTCAAAAACTCAGACAAGAAAAGAACATAATATGGCAAGTTATTGGGGGGCCCAACTATTGGGCACCCCCACCTTCTTTTCTATCATGGACTAGCAAAAGGGGTGCACAAGAACTTCTTCTTTTACCATGGAATTCAGAGAAAATAAATAAGGTGTGGGTGGCACAATTAGAAGGAGGTGTTTTAGTTTATAAGGATTCTATCTCAAAGAATCCTAGATTAAAACTTCACTTTTTGACTTGGTCAACTACTAAATTACCATATGAGAAAGAGAGAAAGAGAGGAGGAATGTATGAAGATCAAGGAAAAGAGTATTTCCATGAAAAATTCTTAAGAAATAGGCATGGGGGGCATGGAGGGCTAAGGTGGAAGGAATCCTAGTCTTACTAGGATTCCATCTATGACTTGGTCAAACATGGTTTTCCAAACCAAATTAAATCAAAACTAATTCAACCAAATTAAATTAGGTTCTAACCTAATTAAAAATTTAATTTAATTAGATTAAATTAAATTAAATTTTAATTTAATTTTTTAATCAAATTAGAAAATTGGGTTGATCCAAGTCCTAGTTGAACTAGGACTAATTTTTTCTTGCACTTGGCTTATCCAATAAGCCAATTGAACTTGATCTAATTAAGCCCAAACTAAATCTAATTAAATTATACTTAATTAAATTTAATCTTAGTTTTTTAGCTTAATCAAATTAAGCTAATTAGCAATCAAATTACTAATCGATCCTCCTACAATGCTTGCATTAGGTTAAACATCAATCGTATTGATTATTTAATCCTAGAACGTTTCTCAATCGTTGATCAACAATCAGATTAGATCATAAGCTCTAATATGTATGACCTCATAGGTCCAAACCTAAGCTAATAGCATAGAAATAGATTTTTATACCAATCAAAGTAACCATCTAGCAATGGTTCCCGATGGTCGAATAGGTCGAATGTATAGAACAACATCCTTAGAACCCATGTGGATATAGTTTCCATATAATTCATCTTCTTGACCAAAATGCTCGTAGGACACCTCAGAGTTCAACTGTCAACTTTGATTAAGTTGTCCACATTATATTTTAAAATATCAAATCCATCTGATGGATTACTTTGGCCAAGATTTTGCTATATTGAAATACAGTGATACATTCTTCTCCAACTCTTAGAGTGGTCAATTCCATCTTGATCATACTCTGACTTTGCAAGTACTTGACTATGCCCAGAAGCCTTTCATTACTAAATTAGAAATTTAGTTAATCTGGTACCAAAGCATAATGAGTTGCTGGCAAGTCACTAAGATGATTTCAGATCTAAGGGACACTTATATCCCACAGACACATTTTCGATAGCAGAATACTCTGGTGTTGATCACGTTCAGTAAAGATGTACCCATACATCTCACCCATATGCCATATCAGTATCTCCACACTTCTTGGTTAAGAGGACAATCAACCTATATGGCATACAGTGATCTATACTCAATAGACGCTGTCATCCTAATTAACAGCCTATCATTTGGTCGTGAACAGATTTAAAGACTAATCGATAAATTTTCTTATTATCGAAGCTAAATAGTCTTAAGAACTTCATCACAATAACGGAGTTCATTAGAAGATGAATTCTTTATGATGAAAAAATGTCGAAAATATATTTTATTAATGAATCAATTACAGATACAATGTAGCTCAACCATCAATAGGCTAATGATTGGCTTTGGGATACATTTTCCAACAACTCTCACTTATCCTAAAGCCACTTAGCATAGAATCTAATACCCATCTTCGACTTGTGGTTGTCGAACTCCTTTGTTGCCAGGGCTTTAGTGAAGGAGTCGGCCAGGCTCTCCTTTCCATCGATCTTTTGAAGGTCGACGTCACCTCTATACACGATCTCTTGGATTAGGTTGAAGCGGCATAGAATGTATTTTGTTCGTTGGTGTGCCTTCGGTTCTTTTGCCTAAGCAATGGCACCAATGCTATCATAGTAGAGTAGGATCAAACCATCAAGCAAGAGTGCTACTCCAAGCTCGGTGACAAACTTTCTCTGCCATATAGCTTCATTTGCGGCATCTGATGCTGTGATGTACTCTACTTCGAAAACTGAGTCTACCACTATTGTCATCATGGTTAGATTGAAAGTTGGAGTCTATAAACCCCACAAATTTCAGATCTGACTCGCTATATACCGAACATTGGTCCTTAATATTTCTCAAATACTTAAGTATGGATTTAACCAATTTTTAGTGGTTTCCTCTAGGATCAGACTGGCATCTACTCACTGCTCCTAGTTAGTATGCCACGTTTGGTCTCGTACATGTCATGGCATACATGATAGATCCCACTATCGAAGTATGTGGGACTCTACTCATATGCTCTCTCTCTTCAAGAGTTGTCGAACAATCCTTCTTAGGGAGAGAAATTTCATGGCTTATCGGGAGATAGCTCTTTTTGAAATTCTCCATGCTGAACCTCTTCAACATAATATCTATATACGTAGATTGGGATAACCCAAGCATCCTTTTAGATCTATCCCTATGAATCTTCATCCTTACGATGTAGGATGCTTCACCCAAGTCTTTCATGGAGAATTATGATGACAACCAGACTTTTATTCTCTACAGTATAGGATGGGGATATCATTTTCGACTAAGAGAATGTCATCCACATATAAGATAAGGAATACTACTGCTAGACCATTTGCCTATTTGTAAATGCAGGGATCTTCTTCGTTCTTAATGAAGCCATACGTTTTGATCACTTTATCAAAACACATGTTCCAACTTCAAGATGCCTGCTTCAGTCCATAAATAGATCTTTGAAGTCTACACACTTTGGACTCATCTATGGATGTGAACCCCTCAGGTTGTATCATATACACCTCTTCAATCAACTCTCCATTAGGAAAGCTGTCTTCACATCCATCTGCCAGATCTCATAGTCCAGATGGACAGCAATCACAAGCATAATCCGAATGGATTTGAGCCTTGCCATAGAAAAAAATATCTCATCATAGTCAATATCATAATGTTGATGATACCCCTTGGCAACCAAATGGGCTTTATAGGTCTCCACCTTTTCAGCTATGCCCCTTTTTCTTTTGAAGACCCATTTGCATCCAATGGATTTAATCCCTTTGGGTGGGTCAACCAATGTCAATACATCATTGACCTTCATGGACTCCATTTTGGACTTCTTGGCCTCAAGCTAATTTTTAGAATCAGGTCTTTGCATAGCATCCATATAGGTGATCGGATCCTCGTCATTCTCATTGAGTTCGATGGGATCACCATCTTGGATCAAGAAACCATAGTATCTATCCAAATGATGTGGTATTTTATTGGATCACCTTAATGGTGCAGGTACACTGGGCTCTAATTCTGATCTAATCAAATTCGACTTAGATTTAGCTACAAATGTCTATTTTTCTACCTATTGAACTTCATCAAGTTCAACCTTAGAGACAACAGTTCCTTCACCAAAAATTTTTTTTTCTAAAAAGATTGCCATAAAGCTGACGAACACCTTTTGTTCTTCAGCATGGTAGAAATAATAACCCTTGCTTTCTTTGGGATACCTAATAAACACAAACTTATTAGACTGGGGTCCAAGCTTATCTATATGCAAATGTTTGACATAGGTCGGATAATCTCAAACCTGTAGGTGAGAGAGTGTAGGCCTAAGCTCAGTCCATATCTCATATGGAGTCATTGTGATAGATTTATTTGGTACATTGTTCAATATATAACATGAAGTCTCAAGAGCAAAACCCCAAAATGAAATAGACAGACTAGCAAACCCCATCATGGATCAAACCATGTCCAATAAGGTTCGATTTCTCCTTTTCGATACACCATTATGCTGTGGTGTGCCAGGAGGAGTCCACTGTGAGAGAATCTCATTTTCTCCTAGACATGTCAAGAACTCACTGGATAGATATTTACTTTCTTGATCCGATCGAAGAGTTTTAATACTTTTTTTAGTTTGTTTTTCTACTTCACTTCAGAATCTTTTGAACATTTCAAATGAATCCAACTTATGTTTCATCAAATAAATATATCCATACCTGAATAGATTATCTACGATAGTGATGAAGTAGAAATATCCACCTCGAGCATCAGTGCTCATTGGTTCACATACATCAATATGTACTAGACCTACGAGCTTAGTAGCTCTCTCATCTTTTTCAATAAAAGATGACTTGGTCATTTTTTCAAGAAGATAGGACTCATAAGTTGAAAGTGATTCACAATCACCAACTTCGATGATTTTCTCTTAGGTCAACCTGTTTATCCTATTCTTATTGATGTAACCTAGTCTATAGTGCCATAGGTAGATATTAGAGACATTATCTAATCTAGGATATTTTCTAGAAGTGTACATTATACTCACAGACTGTGATAAAATATAAATATCATTTCTTTGTTATCCTTACATTATTATAACATTATTCATAATAATGTCACAATAATCTCTCTTTATAGATAAATGATAACCATCTTTGGTCAAAAGGCTAACAAAGATTATATTCATCAAAAAGAAAGAACAATAATGACATTCATTTAAAGATATGATATTAGTATTAAAAATAAGTTGAACTATTCCCATAGCTAGAACTAGAATAGACCTTCCATCTCTAACATTTAGGAATCACTCATTATTCTCAAATCTTCTACTAATTTAAAGTCCTTGCAACGTATTGCAAATATGGACTGGACTTCTATTATTCAATACCTAAGTAGAAGTATCACAAATAGAGAAATTATATGGTATTATTATTTAACATCCTTGATCAGCAACTACTTGCTCATCTCTCTTATTCAACCTATTATGGTCATGAGAATCATGACACTGACGACAATTCCTCTTCCAATGCTTCTACTTCTTACAATGGAAGCACTCTACCTGATCTAGGTTATTCTTAGACCTTTTGTTTAAATTAGGCATAGAGGACCCAGCACAAACCACTTTGTGCTACTGAATAATATTCAACTTTCGATACTTATTATCGAAGTTGGGTCCCATAAATTAATCACCGTCTAGCAGTGAATGGAGCAACTATGCTTTGGATTTAACTACATAATGAAGAATCAAAAGTCTAATTAGTAATTGATTCATTAAACCTAAAGATTTGGACTTTAATCAAAAGGTCTCCCACTATTTTATTCGAATCGGTAGCCTCTACCTTCAATTCAAGGAATTATCCTAATTCCCTAGTGGATAATAGAATCTATATAGACTGCACACAAACCCAACTATGGTTGATCAACCCATGTACATCTAAGGATAGGTTCGTAATCAATTATTTTTTTAAATAATTTTTAGTAATTTAATTTTGCCCCAAGTATCTTTTCAGTAGGCTAGGGCCTCCACTAAAAGTTAAGATTAGGTCCAACCATTAACATGATCATGCTTCTTCCGTTTAACTAATGAATGATTAAGCCCAACTATGGTTGGTCAACCTAACCATCATTTAGAGAGACACATCCATGAAATCATATTATGAATGATAATTCCATTAGCGGATAAGCACCAAGCCTATGAGCCTCCAATGATTATCCAACTAATGGATCCATTATCATCCACTTAATGGGAGGCTATGATCTAGTTATCACAATAACTATTTTATTTTATGGACCTAATAATTTTAGAGAATTTTATTAATTTGATTTAGAGGAAGAGGATCAGATAAACTAGCTTATCATGATTCTTCCACTAACTTCATCAAGTCAGCTTAAGGGAGACGTTAATAGGCTGGTCAAGGAGTACCTAAATCAGTCATACTAACTTACCTAGCTGACATGGGTCGGTCCGAATAGTCAAGTGATTCAATCAAAACATAATTTCACCAAGAGGCCAGGTAATTTCGATCAATGGGAGGGTCTGCCAAAGCTTACCTTAGACACCATTAGAAATGGCCAGGTAAACAGGCTGCCAATTAAAGACCATCGATCTGATTTATCTTAGACACCAATTGATTTAATTAGTTTTAATTAGATCAACCTAACAGTTCATACTAGACCTCATAGCCAAGAATCAAGTCCATCTTGGGTCTCATTAAAGACTTGGACTTGACCAACTACATGAAGGAACCAGATCTAGGATTTCACGGATAGATCTTGAAATTTTTTCATGATCATACAGCGAAAGACTTAAATAAATTAAATATTTATTTAAATAAATATGTAAACACCTAAATCTCATATCTATTACATGATCAAGGTATGATATTAAATCAAAAATTAAAATCAAACAACAAAAAAAAGGTTGATCAAATCAACCTAGATCTACACAACATCAAAAGTAGGTCTGAAGTTAATAGATCAGATCTATTACCTAAGCAAGTTAGACATTTTAACTTGCTGATCTAAGCTTGAGGATGAAGTCATGATCTACACACGTATCCAATCTCTAGGAGTCATCCACATAAGCCCACGAACACGATCAAAGATCCTAATGTAGGAAATCAGCACAGTATGCTAGCACTGTGTTGATCTCTCTTCGACGGTTGATCCAATGCTTCCTTCTTCAAAACTTAGATCCTCCAAAATACCAAAAGAAAAGAGAAAGATATGTGATATTGAGACACCTCTTAAAAGCTCATAAAAAGGGAGGAAGAGATCTGGAACAAAAATCCTAGAAGAAGACCCTCTTCTTCTTCTTTGTTCTTTTTCTAGACATCCTAAATTGTGTTTTCAATATCTCCATGAACCAGATGAATTTTTCTTTGATTTTTCTACACCAAAGAGGCCTCTTGAATATATGAAATCCATAAAAATTTTAGCTAAAAATTCCCTTTAAATAAAGAGATATATGGAGTCCAATTTAGGTCAAAAACCAAGACTAGCCAAAAATCACCTCTTTTTCTGCCATGGACCAGCAAGGGGGGTGCACAAAAAATATCCTCTTTTACCATGAAAATCAAAGAAAATAAGGAAGGATGGGCTGGCACACTTATCGGAAGAGTTTTGGTTGACAAGGATTCTATGAGATAGAATCCTTAAGCAAAACTAATTCCCCTTTTGACTTGGTCTTCCAACAAACTTCAATATGAGAAAAAGGAAGAGAGAAGGGAGGCATAAGAAACCTTGGGCATGGAGATTATTTACATAAAACCATAAAGAAGAAAGGGTGGGGCGTGAGGATTAGGTGGTGCAAGGAATAGGGAGTCCTAGTCACACTAGGATTCCTATTTTGACTTGGTCAAACAAGATCTTTTAACCAAATAAAAGATTAAACTATTTAAATAAAAACCTAAACTATTTAAATACTTAATTAAATTAGATTAAACTAGATTTAAATCTAATTTAATTTTCTTATCAAATTAGAAAATTAGGTTGACCTGAGTCCTAGTTAGACTAGGACTAGTTCTTTCTTGCACTTGGCTTATCCAATAAGCCAATTGGACTTGATCCAATCAAGTCCAAACTAAATTTAGTTAAATTATATTTAATTAGATTTAATCTCAGTCTTTTGACTTAATCAAATTAAGCCAATTAGCAATCAAATTTTTAATTGATCCTTCTATAACACTTGCACTAGTTCAAACATCAATCATATTGATCATTTAACCCTAAAATGATTCTAAATTGCTGATCAACCATCTAATCGGAACGTGAACTCTAATGTATGTGACCTCATAGATTCAAACCTAACTCGATAGCATAGAAATAAATTTTTATACCAATCAAAGTGACCATCTAGCAATGATACCTAATGGCTGGATAGATCGAAAGGTATAGAACACCATCCTTAGAACCCATGTGAATATAGTTTCCATATAATTCATCCCCTTGACCATAATGCTTGTAGGACATCTCAGAGTTCAATTGTCAACTATAATCAGGTTGTCCACATTGTATTTCAAAATATCAAATCCATCTGATGGATTATCCTGGTCAAGGTTTTGCTATATTGAAATACAATGATACATTCTTCTCCAACTCTTGGAGTGGTCAATTCCATCTTGATCGCACTCCGACTTCGCAAGTACTTGACTATGCCTAGAAGCCTTCCATTGCTGAATTACAAATTCAGTTAGTTTAGTACTGAAGCACAGTGAGTTGCTTGCAAGTCACTAAGGTGATCTCAGGTCTAAGGTATATTTATACCTATATCCCATCAGAGACATTTTCGATAGTAGAATGCACTGGAGTTGGTCACGTTCAATAATGATGTACCCATACATCTCACCGTATGCCATACCAGTGTCTCCACACTCTTTAGTTATGAGGACAACCAACCTATATGGCATATAGTGACCTATGCTCGATAGACGCTGTCATCCTAATTAACAGCCTATCATTTGGTCGTGAATAAATTTAAGGACTAATCGATAAATCCTCTCTTTATCGAAACTAAATAGTCCTAAGGACTTCATCACAACAATGGAGTTCATTAGAAGATATAAATTTATGATAAAAAAGATGCTAAAATATGTTTTATTAATTAATAAATTAATTACATTATCTCAATCATCAACAGACTGATGATTGGCTTTGGAACATAATTCTTAACAACTCTCACTTATCCTAAAGCCACTCAGCATAGTATCTAATACCCATCTTTGACTTATGGTTGTTGAACTCTTTGATTGCTAAGGCTTTAGTGAAGGGGTTGACTAGGTTCTCCTTTTCATTGATCTTCGGAAGGTCGACGTCACCACGATCCATGATCTCATGGATCAAATGGAAGCGGTACAAAATGCACTTTATCCATTGGTGTGCCTTCGGTTCCTTTGCTTGAGCTATGGCGCCAGTACTATCACAGTAAAGCAGGACTAGACCATCAATGGAGGATGCTACTTCAATCTCGATGATGAACTTCTTCAGCCACACAGCTTTCTTTGCTGCATCCGATACTACCATGTGCTCTGCTTCGCAAACAGAATCAGCCACTGTATGTTGCTTGGTACTTTTCCAGCAGATGGCTCCACTATTTAGAGTAAAGATATACCCCGATATATTTTTACTATCATCATGATCAGATTGGAAGCTGGAGTTTGTAAACTCCACAAGCTTTAGATCTGACTCACCATAAACCAACCATTGGTCCTTAGTATCTCTCAAACACTTAAGGATGGTTTTAACCATCTTCCAATGATTTTCTCTAGGATCAGACTGGTATCTACTCACTACTCCTAGTGAGTATGCCATGTTTGGTCTCATACATGTCATTGCATATATAACAGACCCCACTGTCGAAGCATATAAAATTCTACTCATACGCTCTATCTCTTCAAAAGTTATCGGACAATCCTTCTTAGAGAGAGAAATTTCTTGGCCTATCGGAAGATAGCCTTTTTTAGAATTCTTTATGCTGAACCTCTTCAGCATAGTTTCTATGTATGTGGACTGGGATATACCAAGCATCCTTTTAGATCTATCTTTATAGACCTTCATCCCTAGATATAGGATGCTTCACCCAAGTCCTTCATGGAGAACTATGATGACAACCAGACTTTTATTTCTTGTAGTGCAGAAATGTCATTTTCGATTAAGAGAATATCATCCACATACAAAATAAGAAATACCATTGCTGGACCATTTACCCATTTGTAAATGCAGGGTTCTTCTCTATTCTTAATGAAGCCATACGTTTTGATCATTTTATCAAAATGCATGTTCCAACTTTGAGATGCTTGCTTTAATCCATAAATGGATCTCTGAAGCCTGCACACCTTGGACTCATCTATGGATGTGAACCCCTCAAGTTGTATCATATACACCTCTTTGGTTAGCTCTTCATTTAGGAAAGTCATCTTCACATCCATCTGCTAGATCTCATATTCTAGGTGGGCAGCTATAGCAAGCATTATCTGAATGAATTTGAGCATTGCCACTGGGGAGAATGTCTCATCATAGTCAATATTATAACATTGACGATACCCCTTAGAAACCAGAAGGGCTTTACAGATCTTCACCTTTTCGTCTGCGCCTCTTTTTCTTTTGAATACCCATGTACACCTAATGGGTTTAACCCCTTCAGGTGGGTTAACTAATGTCCATATATCATTGACCTTCATGAAATCCATTTTAGATCTCATGGCTTCTAGCCATTTCTTAGAGTCGGATCTCTGCATCGCATCCATATAAGTGATCGAATTCTCATCGTTCTCATCAAGTTCGATGGAATCACCATCCTGGACCAAGAATCCATAGTATCTATCCAGATGATGCAGTATTCTATCGGATTGTCTTAATGGTACGTGTTCACTAAGCTTCAAATTTGATTTGATCAAATCCGACTTAGGTTTAATATTCTGTGTCGGACTTTCTATCTGTTGAACTTCATCAAGTTCAACTTTAGAGGCAATAATTCCTTCACCAAGGAATTCCTTTTCCAAAAAGGAAGTCCTAAGGCTGACGAACACCTTTTGTTCATCAGTATGGTAAAAAAAGTATCCTTTGGTCTCTTTTGGGTACCCTATGAATGTACACTTATCAGACCTAGGTCTAAGTTTATCTGTAATTAATTGTTTGACATAAGCCGAGCACCCCCAAATCCTAAGGTGTGAAAGTGCTGGCTTACACCCTATCCATATCTCATATGGGGTTTTAACTACAGACTTATCAGGAACCGTATTTAATAGATAACAAGCCGATTCGAGTACATATCCTCAGAAGGATATCGACAAGCTGGCAAATTCCATCATGGATCAGACCATGTCTAACAAAGTCTGATTCCTTCTTTTAGATACACCATTATGCTGTGGTGTTCTAAGAGGAGTCCATTGGGAGAGAATTCCATTCCCTCCTAGATATGTGAGAAACTCACCAAAAAGGTATTCTCCTCCTCGATCAGACTGAAGAGTTTTAATACTCTTCCTAGTTTATTTTTCTACTTCACTTCGGAATTGTTTGAATATTTTAAAAGAATCTGACTTACGTTTCATTAGATAGACATATCCATATCTGGATAGATCATCTATGAAAGTGATAAAGTAGACATATCCACCTTTGGCATTTGTGCTCATTAGTCCACATATATCAGTATATACTAGACCTAAGAGCTCATTGGCTCTCTCATCTTTTTTAGTAAAAGATGACTTGGTCATTTTACCAAGAAGATAGGACTCACAGGTTGAAAATGATTCACAATCACTGACTTCGAGGATTCCCTCTTAAGTCAACCTATTTATCCTATTCTTATTTATATGACCTAGCTTATAGTGCCATAAATAGATATCTGATATACTATCTAATCTTGGGTGCTTGCCAGTAGAATAGACTACATTAACAGGTTGTGATAACATATATACACCATTATTCAATTATCTACAGAAAGCAGAAACACCATTTATAATGATATTACAAACTCGTTTCTTTATTGAAATTTCATAATTATTCATGGCCAAAAGGCTTACAAAAATGATATTTAAAAAGAAACTAGGATAGAAATGACAATCACTAAGAACAACGGCATAAGATTCAAATATAAGTTTCAAAATTTCTAAAGTTAGAACTGAAACTGGTCTTCCATCTCCAACGTTTAGAAATTTTTTACCTTGCTCAAATCTTCTACTGACCTGCAACTCCTGCAATGAATTGAAAATATGGTAAGGGCTATCAGTATCTAATATCCAGTCAGTAATATCACAAATAGAGAAATTACAAGGAGTTATAATATAAAAACTTTGCCCAGCAACAGCTTGCTTCTTTCTTTGCCTGTTCGGGTCTAGGAAGGCAATGTACTGAGGATAGTTCCTCTTCCATTACCCCTGCTTCTTGCAAAAGAAGCATTTAGCTTGACTCTTATCGGACTTGATCTTCCTGGTTTGATCTTGCCTGATGTCCCAGCCTGAACCTGCACCTTCTATTTTCTTCTTCTTATTTTTCTTTCCTTTTCTAAAGTGTCGAGAACCAGAAGATGAACCTCCCACTAAGTTCACCGACTCTTTATGGAGTTGGTGATCCTTCTCAAAGTTCTGAAGTAACCCTAGTAAGCCATGGTAGTTTACTTCAGGCTTTGTCATTCTATAATGAGTAAGGAAAGGGAGATAACACTTTGGCAGCGAGTTTAGTATTGCATCTTTCTCAAGTTGTTCATGCAAGAAAAAGCAGAGTTTGCTCAAGCACTCTATTAGCTCGATCATGTAAAGTACATAATCAGTGATAGAGGCTCCATCCCATATTCTGGCATTGAAGATGTCGCAACTAGTCTTGTGCCTCTTAACATCATCGGGTGTGCCAAAAGAATCCTCCAACACTTGAAGCATTTTATTTGACTGAGCTGTCTCAAACCTACGACTGAACTCATCGCTAATCATAGCCAGCATAATGCAGTGCACCATGGTTCGATCACTGAGCCACTTCTGATAAGTGTCTCTGACTGTTCCATGTGCATTGGCAGTTGGCTCCTCAGGTGCAGGTTCCATCAGTACATATAGAATTCATTCATGCCCCAGGACAATCTTCAACTTTTGGTACCAGCTGCCAAAGTTTGATCCTACCAACTTATCATTATCCAACAATGATCGGAGTGATAGGAAAGTAGCCATGTCTGTACAAAGAAAAATCAAAATCTAATTAGTAATTGATTCATTAAACCTAAAGATTTGGACTTTAATCAAAAGGTTTCTCTCACTATTTTATTCGAATTGGTAGCCTCTACCTCCAATTCGAGGAATTATCCTAATTTCTTAGTGGATACTAGAATCCATATAGACTGCACACGAGTCCAACTTTGGTTGGCCAACCCATATACATCTAAGGGTAGGTTCATAACCAATTGTTTCTCTAAATAATTTTTAGAAATTAAATTTTGTCCCAGCTCCTGATCAGTTGGCTTTGGCCTTCTCAAAAAAGGATCCAGTTAGGTCCAACCATTAACATGACCATACTAGCCCATCTAACTAATGAATGATCTGGCCCAACTTTAGTTGGCCCAACTAACCACCATTTAGAAAGATGTATCAAAGAGATCATATAACGAATGATAATTCCATCAACTGATAAGCACCAGGCCTTTGGGCCTTCAATGATTATCCAACTGATGGACCCATTATCTAAAGGAAAAATCTATTTCTTGGGTCAAGTTCATTCAGATCTGATTGGATTAAGAGGGATATTTTAAAAATTTTTTCTCTTAGATTCAAATCAGATCTGAGACCCTACAGATCTAATTTTATTGATCTAATAAAATAAAATAAAAATAAATTAAATTTATTTTAATTATACCTATATTTTAGGTAATCCAATTATCCTATGATGATCTCGATGTTTGCTTGAGGTTCTGGATGTAGCTACGCAAGCTCCTGGCCTCTACTGGTATCCAGTCGAGTAGAATCTAGAGATCTTCTCCTTCTCAATCTATGCTCCAAAAATTTGATCTGGATCTGATCTTGAAGGTCTTCAAAATGGCTTTTGAAGATCAGTCATTATCTCTTGCAGCAGTACTACCTTCTTCCTTTCCTATCACCTTTCTCTTGTTGGATCGCACCAAACTCCAGCCCAAGAACTCTTGGATGTGGATAGGAGAGAGAGGACCTAAAGGTGGCATGCAGAAGGAGGGGGAGAAGCTTTGTGGCATGGGCAATGGGTAGAAGCTCTTAATTTTAGGCATAAATAGGATTCATATAGATCCTGCTATGCCATGCAGTGCCATATCATCCCGACCAATCATGTCTCTTTGTGCAATCAGATCTAAATCTGATTGGTGGAATGACATCATCTAATCAATCAGATTAGAATCCCTCATAAACATCCTTAGATGGCACCAAGACTGATCAAATAGGACTCTTTGATGCCACCTAATTTGAAATCACGAAGCAACCTGGAGTCCCATCTGTATGGGACTCCAAGCATGATCCTCATTGGGTGCATGCCTCCCTAGGCATGCACACCCTCTCTTTATGTTTTTTAGCAGAGGGAAAAAGCCCCATGTTCTCTCCTATGGATGCATGATACATGGGCAGATGTCTAAGTGTCAAAGGTTAACATTTGACCAAAGTCCAAAGACAAGATTTAGTAGGTGATGAAAAATGGTAGGTGTTGTCTTAAATTTATCTCATAAATTAAGACAACCCTTTTCTAGTCTGGACAAGCTTGAGTCAGACCAAGTAAAGGTTTTTGAGTAAGCCCAAACATATTTCGCTCAGTCGAGATAAACTTTAATGATTATTAAAGGAGAACATTAGGCTCAATCATGTGCTAGCATGATTTCCTTGAACCTAATTGAATCTTATTCAAATCAATTAAACTAGGTTAGTCCAATTGATGATATCCAGATTCAAACTCTTATTTGTGTGACCCAGCTAGGTTCAGTTCCATATGGTAATGGAATACGTCGTGATCTATATCATCGACATCATCGAAACACCTTCTGATGGATCAGAATTTTTCTGATTCAGACAACTAGTATGATCGATCATCCAAATCATTCTAACTGCTCCTAAAATCAACTAGTGACACCTAGCAGCATATGGTGACAATCCATCAAAGCTAAAAATTAATCTCTCGATGCAGTTACATGTGTGATTAAGTTCCTTTATCTTGAGTCCTGATCGAATTAGGGTTAAGGTGATCTCACCAAATCCTAATTTTTGTCATATGAATTAATCATTCGATTCAAGTCTAATGTCAAAACCCTAATAGAAACTCTTTCTATTATTTCACTCTGCCATGGCCATGGGCTTATGGACTTAATTCTCATTATCATTATAGGACTGCTCCTCATCTACCGAGATAGATAGATCTCCTATTGATGCAATCCAATTCCTACAATGAACATGCTATAGCCAACATACACCTCAGGGTTCCGAATGGCTAGGAGATCGAGTTATGGTGTAGTTAGACTATAATAATCTCAAGGTGAACTGCTGATGCATCTCAGGTCAAAGAATTAGACACACCACTGCAGCTTTGATCCAGTCATTGATAAGAAGGTAGACTTCCTCATGACTGCTTGAGATGGTCACGCTTAGTGCCCTCGTTCTTTAACGAGTATCTGTACTCTCACTCCAATATCTCTATATCGTAGACTCAAAACTCATCTATCCTAAAGAAGAGATCGTACACCAACCTTCCAGATCAATCAGCATCCTCGTGATGATTCTATGGTTGAGAGCATTTTATGAGTTAATAATGAAAATTCATGTCTTAAATTTTCAACTCTTGAAAATATGAACCATCATTTTTATTAACTCAAAGGATGTATCATAGACACTTTCAAATACACATTATGATAGAAAATAATCCATTTTATTATTTCTAGTCAAAATTATAATTTTGCCCTTAGATGTGTATTACAACTGTCAGCCAATTCTAGCTTCTAGGGCATACATATCTAACATACTCCTACTTGATCTAAAGCCAATTGGCTATAAATTTATGTCCCATTTTCGTAAGATGGGTTTCGATCTTCTACTAGCTCAATGGCTTTGTGAGTGGGTCTGCTACATTATATGCGGAGTCGACTCTCTTGACCTCGATATAATCTTTCTCTAGGTAATCACGGATGAGGTGGTATCGCCGCTCGATGTGCTTAGATTTCTAATGAGATCTTGACTCCTTAGCAAGGGCTATGGCACCATTATTATCGTAATACGGAGGAATGGCATCTGATGGCATCACTCTGATCTCTATGGCGAATATCTTGAAGTAGAATGCCTCCTTCACAGCTTCTGATGTAGTGACGTATTCTGCTTCCATGGTAGAATCTGCTATCACTATCTGCTTGAAACTCTTTCAATTGACAGCACCACCATTACAGATAAACAAACTCCTAGATGTTGACTTTCGATCATCTATATCGGACATAAAATTCGAGTCTGTATACCCCTGGACTTGGAGTTCTCCATTACCAAAAATCAACATATCCTTAGTTCTTATCAAGTACTTAAGGATACATTTCACAGAAGTCTAGTGTTCTTCATCTGGATTCGACTAATATCTGCTTGTGACACTCACAGCATGGGCTATATCAGGTCGTCTACATAACATGGCATACATGAGGCTCCCTATAGCTGAAACATAAGGGATCTTGCTCATGCATTCAATCTCCTCTGGTGTGTTGAGATACATTTTCTTGGAGAGATTAATGCCATATCTGAAGGGTCCTAATCCCCTCTTAGAGTTTTCCACGCTAAACCTTTTTAGCACTTCTTCTATGTACATCTTCTATGAAAGACCTAGCATCCTATTCAGTTTATCTCTATAGACTTTGATTTCTAAAATGAAGGATGCTTCTCCTAGGTCTTTCATGGAGAATTTTTTAGATAACCACATTATAACTATGGTCAACATGAAAATATCAGTCCCAATAAGGAGGATATCATCCACGTATAGTACAAAGAAGACAATAGCGCTCCCACTGATCTTTTTGAAAATACATGGTTCCTCCTCATTTTTGATGAAATCAAATAATTTGATCACATCATTAAAACGAGTATTCTAGCTCCATGATGCTTGCTTAAGTCCATATATGGATCTTTGTAGCTTGCATACTTTGTGATCAGCATCACTAGATGTAAAACCTAATGGCTGTTTCATATAAATATCTTCCTCAGGGTATCCATTTAAGAATGCCATTTTCACATCCATTTGCTATATTTCATAATCGAAATAAACTACAATAGCAAGTAATGTGTGGATGGATTTTAGCATAGCTACTGATGAAAAGGTATCTCGATAGTCAATGCCATTGCACTGACTATAACCTTTTGCCACTAATCTAGCTTTGAATATCTCCACATTTCCATCTGCACCAATCTTTTTCTTGTAGATCTATTTACACCCAATAGGTACTATACTTTCTGGTAGATCTACCAAGGTCTAGACTTAGTTTGAGTGCATCGAGTCAATTTCTGACTTCATTGCCTCTAACCACTTTTTAGAGTTGATATCCGATATTACCTCATCATAGGTTTTGGGATCACCATGAACTCCATTACCTATGAGAAACATTTCTTCTACTTCCTCTAAAATAGTACCTAAGTACCTCTCAGGAGGACGGAAAACCCTTTCCGATCTACGAGGTGGAGGTAGTGATTGTATTGGCATAACCTGATTTGGTTCCATAGGGCCCTTAGCTCGTTGCTCTTGGGAGACTTTCTCCTCTAGCTTGATCTGCTTTCCAATACCGCTATCTTGAATAAACTATTTTTCAAAAAGGATGGCATGCCGATTCACAATCACATTATGGTCTTCTAGAATATAGAAATAATATCCTAATGATTCTTTAGGATATCCTATGAATCGAGCTCTAATGGACCTATAGTCTAACTTGTCCGCTTGTTGTCTTTTGATATGAGTCGGACAACCCCAAATTTTGAGATGACTCAGACTTGGATTCTTACCATGCCATATCTCATACGATGTGGTAGAAATAATTTTAGAAAAAATCCTATTCAATAAATATATTGCAGTTAACAGACTATGTCTCCAAAGAAAATCAAGGAGGTCAGTGAAGCTCATTATGGATCGGACCATATCTAATAGGGTCCGACTTCTTCGTTCTGAAACCCCATTGAGTTGAGATGTTTCAGGTGGAGTCAATTGAGAGACTATGCCATTTTGCTTGAGATAGTCCAAGAATTCTCGACTAAGGTATTCACCTCCTCGATTTGATCAAAGAACCTTAATGGGTTTTTCTATTTATTTTTCGACTTCATGTCTGAATTTCTTAAACTTTTTAAAAGCTTCAGACTTGTGTCACATAAGATATACGTACCCATACCAAGATAAATAATCAGTAAAGATAATAAAGTAATCAAAGATACCTCTGGCTGACACATCAAATGGACCGCACACATCAGTATATATTAGGACAAGTAGATCCATGGCCCTTTCCTCATGTCCTATAAAAGGAAGCTTAGTCATTTTATCATGAAGACATGATTCACAAATTGGATATGACTCAAAAGTCAATGGACTCAATAGTCCGATTTTCACCAATTTGTTAATCCTATCTTCTGCTATATGACCTAGCCATAGGTGCCATAAATACCTATCATTTGGACTATCCTTGGGTCATTTTACGGCATTCACATTTTACTCGATATTAAAGATAGATACATCAATATATAACTGGTAGACATCATTAATGAAAAAACCACTTGCAATTTTATTTCTTTCATAAAGAATATTATAATGGTCCTTAATAAAACTAATTACATAGCCTTCTTGTGCTAAACATGAAATAGAAATCAAATTCTTGTTTGCGGCAGGTACATAATAACAATCCTTAAGTACTAAATCTAAGCCAGACGGTAGTCGAAGAGGATAATTTCTTATGGCCACAGTAGCAACCCTTGCTCCATTTTTGATGCATAGGATCATCTAACCATCCCTCAGCCTCTTGCTATCCTGAAGACCCTACATAAAAGTGCGCAAATGAGCACTAGAATCAGAGTCAAGCACCCAATTGGATGTAGAAAAAACCATAAGGTTAGATTCAATAATGAGCATACCTCCAGAAGGACCTATCTTCTTATTCTTTAGGGTGGCCAGGTATGTAGAACAGCTCTGCTTTCAGTGGCCGTCAGTATTATAATGAAAATATTTTTCTTTGTCAGCGGTCTTCTTCTTCAGCTCTGCCTTCTTTTTTTTTTCACCTTCCACATTTTGTCTTTTCACAGACTTCTTCTTCTTAATCTAAAAGACTTTCTCTTGGAAGAAGTTCATTCTATAGTAAGTACTGAGCCTTTAGAACCTTTCATAGAAAGCTCAGCAGTAACCAACATATTCATGAGTTCGGTAAGAGTATTCTAAAGTTTATGCATATGGTAGTTTATGATGAACTGCCCATATGCATCAGTCAAGAATTATAGAATTATATGATTCTGTAGATCCAGATCTAACTTTACTTCGTGCTTCTTAAGCTCTTCCAAGTTCTTGATCATTATCAGACAATGATCTTGGACTAATTGCCCATTACGCATTTTAGCCTTAAACAGTCATTTAGTGATTTGATATTTTGCTGCACGACTCTGTTCACCAAATAACTCTTACAGGTGAGCCAACATTTGATGAGCAATCTTGATATCTTCATGTTGGTGCTGAAGCTCATCAGACATCGAACCCAACATGTAGTATCTGACCTTGTTATCTTCATCCATCCATTTGTCAAGAGACGCTCTCTGTTCAGCGGATGGATGGGCTGGTAAGGTGGGAGGATCCTGATCTAATACATGAGTTAACTTCTCAAAATCCAAAATAATTTTAAAGTTTTGGAGCCAATTCTTGTAATTGAATCCAATCAGTCTATGGGTGTCCAGGATACGAGCTAGTGGGTTTGATGCAGACATTTTTCTTTTTCCTATAGAGAGTCAAAGTTTCTAGTTAGATTTTGTAATTAAAACTTGACCAATTTATTTAGAAGTTTGATTTTTAAATAAATTAGCTTCCACTATTTTCTTCAAATCCCTATACTTTCTTGATAGAGATGCAAAAATCTCCATGATTAATGATTTCTAGTGGGTGGTGTAGTCCCACCAACTGACTCATTATCTCACCTAACAGTTATTGATGATGGATTAGCCAATGAGTAAACAACTCTTATCCAATGATTCTCTAATCATGGTGCACCCAGGCTTGGTCTCTAATTTATGAATCTCATCATGCTCAGAATATTGATTCACTCCTTAGTTAAGTCAGAACCACTATTTGCATAGATTGGATTTCTAATTGGATCTCTCACCATATCCAAAATATTGAGCCCAATCCATCCTCTAGCCCATAGCATCCAATGCCTAATAGACATGGTTGCATCTTTCTAGTGCAGCTGAACCACTGTGACCAACCGAGAATAATCAACCCCGAAAAGGATCCTTATATCTACAATGGTGAAAGACCTTAAACTTAATCTTTTCTTAGGAAGATTTGATTTAGGTCTCTTTAAACTTGACTTGACATAGCCAAAACCATTATGACTAACCTAGTGGCATGGGTTAGCTTGGATTATTAGCCTCCTTAGATTAGGACTAAGCCGACAAATATGGCCAGGTAAGTGAGACCGGTGGAAGGGATATGTCATTAACTCGATAAGAATGCATTCGAGTCGAGTAGCTCCTAATTAAAAATTAGTCGATCATATCTACCAAACTTATCTTAAACATCAAATTGTTGAACTAGAATCAATCGGATTAGCCTACAATCCAGACTCTAATCACTGAGCCTAATTAGGTCTTAACTTGATTGATCACTCATGTGACTCAATCTTGACCTAGACTTAATCCTATTAGGCTGGTCAATTTAAGCACTCTTGAACCCATCTAACTAACTCTTGATTTGATTTGATCAACCGCTAGATCTAATTGAGCTACCCAAGCTCAAACCCAATTTTATGAATATGTCTTAGATCTAAAAATTTTTAATTTTAGATCTAATATATTTCATAATATTAATTCTTAATTAAGTTTAGGATTCATAAATAAAATATGTAAATAAAATCCTAGGATTTCAAGATCTAGGGTTTTCCAAAAAATAAGTTTTTAATTTCTGATTAAGGATGAACGCACAGCACCCCTACACATCATATGAACACCCCATCAAATGGAAGGAGAGGATCTTTAAATTCTTCTTTGTTCTTATGACCGGATGGCCAAGGGGAAAGTCTTAATCAAAAACATGATAAATCTATAAAACTAGTTAGATCTACATCATATATCACATAGAAAAATTGATCTAACTAGAAACATGTTTCGCATGCATCTCATGTATCATATCATGTATGTTTTCAAATCTAAATTATCTCATAAATATCTAAAAAATAAAATTTAAATTTGACCATATCAAATTAAATTTATTCAAGACAACTTTGTAGAACTATTCTACAATTAGTCTAAACATGCATCTATGATATCTCATATGAACAAAATTAAATAAATTTATTTTTTATTTTCTAGATATAATTATAATATTTATAGTATCAAAAAATAATAAATAAATAGATCTAAAATTATAATTAATTAAATTAAAATTATGATTATGCTAGACAACACATAGAATAATTCTATTCCTAGTCTAGTCATGCATCTCATACATCTTAGATCTAGATTATTTAATTTTTATAATTTCTAATTTTAGATCTAATCATATTTAATGTGATATCTAAAATTATCTAATTATTAGATCAAAAATATATTAAAATTAGATCTAATTAATTATGAAATCTGGCTTTGATACCAGTTGAATGGAAAATCCTATTTTTCGAATCAAGTTCGTTCAAAATTGATTAGATCAAGAGGATATTTTGAAAAAATTTTCTCTTTGATCCAAATTAGATCTAAAACTCTACAGATCTAATCTTATTAATTTAATAAAATAATATAAAAATAAATTAAATTTAATTTAATTATACCTATATTTTAGGTAATCCAATTATCCTGTGATGATCACGATGTTTGCTTGAGATTCTAGATGTAGCCACGCAAGCGTCTGACCTCTATCAGTATCCACTCAAACAAAATTTAGAGATCTTCTCCTTCTCAATCTATGCTCTAAAAATTTGATCTAGATCTGATCTTGAAGATCTTCAAAATGGCTTTTGAAGATCAATCATTGTCTCTTACAGCAGCGCTGCCTTCTTCCTTTACTGTCACCTTTCTCTTGCTTGGATTGCACCAAAATTGAGCCCAAGAACTCTTGGATGTGGATAGGAGAGAGAGGACCTAAATGTGGCATGGAGAAGGAGGGAGAGAAGCTTTATGGCATGGGCAAAGTGCAGAGGCATTCAATTCTATGCATAGATAAGGTTTATATAGACCCTGCTGTGCCATGCAGTACCACATCATCCCGACCAATCATGACTCTTTATGCAGTCAGATCTAAATCTAATTAATGAAATGACATTATCTGATCCAATCAGATTAGAGTCCCTCATAAGTCTCCTTAGGTGGCGCTAAGACTGGTCAAACAGGACTCCTTGGTGCCATCTAATTTGAAATCATGAAGCAACCTAGAGTCCCATTTGTATGGGACTCTAGGCGTGATCCTCATGGGGCGCATGCCTCCCTAGGTGTGCACCCCCTCCCTTTTTGCATTTTAGTAGGAGGACAAATTTTCATGTTCTCTCCTATGGATGCATGACTCATGGGTAGATGTCTAAGCAACAAAGGTCAACATTTGACCAAAGTCCAAAGACAAGATTTAGCAAGTGATGAAAAATGATAGGTATTATCTCAAATTTATCTTATAAATTAAGATAATCCTTTTTTGATCTGGACAAGCTCCGGTCAAACCAAGTAAAGGTTCCTAAGTGAGTCTAAATATATTTCGCTCAGTCAAGACAAGCTTTAATGATTGTTGAAGGAGAACATTAGGCTCAATCGTTTGCTAGTATGATTTTCTTGAACCTAATTAAATCTTATTCAAATCAATTAAATTGGGTTAGTCCAATTGATGATATCTAGATCCAAACCATTATTTGTGTGACCTAGTTATATTTAGTTCCATATGGTATTGAGATACGTCGCGATCTCTATCATCGACATCATCGAAACACCTTTCGATAGATCAAAACTTTTCTGATTCAGACAACTAGTATGATCAATCATCCAAATCATTCAACTTGCTCCCAAAATCCACCAGTGACACCTAGCAGCATATGGTGATAACCCATCATAATTGAAAATGAACCTCTCGGTGCAGTTACCTATGTGATTAAGTTCCTCTATCTTGAGCTCCGATTGGATTAGGGTTTAGGTGATCTCATCAAACCCTAATTTTCATCATTTGAATTAATCATTCGATTCAAGTCTAATATGAAAATCCTAATAGAAACTCTTTCTATTATTTCACTCTGCCATGGCCATGTGCTTGTGGACTTGATTCTCATGATCATCATAGGGCTGCTCCTCATCTACCGAGGTAGATTGATCCCCTTTCGGTGCAATCCAATTCCTATAATGAACATGCTATAGCCAACATACACCTCAGGATTTTGAATAGCTAGGAGATCGAGTTATGGTATAGTTAAACTATAACATCCTTAAGGTAAACTATCAATGCACCTCAGGTCAAAGAATCAGACACACCACTACAGCTTCAAGCTAGTCATCGACAAGAAGGTAGACTTCCTCATGACTGCTCGAGATGGTCACGCTCAGTGCTCTCATTCTCTAACAAGTACCTATACTCTCGCTTTGGTATCTCTACACCATAGACTCAAGACTTATCTATCCTAAAGAAATGATCGTACATCAATCTTCTAGATCAATCACCATCCTCATGATGATCCTACGGTCAAGAGCATTTTATGAGTTAATAATGAAAATTCATGCCTTAAATTTTTAGCTCTTGAAAATATGAACCATCATTATCATTAACTCAAGGGATGTATCACAGACACTTTCAAATACACATTGCAATAAAAAATAATCCATTTTATTATTTATAATCAAAATTATAATTTTACCCTTAGATCTGTATTATAAGTATCAGCCAATTCTGGCTTCTAGGGCACACATATCTAACATTATCATCCACATTTATGGGAGGCTATGATCCAGTTATCATATAATTATTTTATTTTAGAAACATAGTAATTTTAGAGAGTTTATTTATAGAAGTGACTAGGTCAGATTAACCAGCTTGTCATGATCATCCCACTGGCTCCACCAAGTCAGCTTAAGGGAGACCACTAACAGGCTGGTCTAGGAGCACCTAAATAAGTCACACTAATTTACCTAGTTGACATGGGTCAGCTCAAATAGTCAAGTGATTCAGTCAAAACATAATCTCACCAAAAGGCTAGGTAAGTTCGATCGATGGGAGGGTATGCCAAAGCTTGCCTTAGACACCATCAGAATGATTGAAGCAGGTAGGATGCTATTTTCTCTTACTAGGAGAGATCGATTCCATGTTAACCTACTCACAACCTTCATATATATAATCTACCATACCCAGATCATCCCGTACATAATAGAGTCATGAATGAGTATGAACCAAAATATGCGTTTATATATATAAGATTCTATGGTAGTTTCAAGTCAAAGGATTACATGCACAAATTCCACTATGAGAACCATTTATTGACATGTAGATAAGACTCCATTAGATATTCTTGATTTAGATCAATTCAGTGAACTCATTCTCTAATGAGCACCAACATTCTTGTATTAGTGTCATACACAAATTATTGTGAGATCAATCATCCTCTCAATCGAGCATACAAAGAATGTGCTAGTCTTACCAAAAAATATTGATCCCTAACTCAATGTCCCATCGACTAGGAATATTTAAATTAGGATTTTAAGATTTTAGGTCTCACTAGTATGATCTCATAATAATCCTAAAACCATAGCCCTAATTTATAAGGATCATCATAATCTTTAATAAGATACTGCATTATGAAATAAATATCTTTATTTATTAAAAATATCATTACATGAGTTTGGAAGACAAAGAACATCCCAAAAAAAAAATTAATTGGCTTCAGGGCATATTTTTTTCAATCTCCCACTTGCACTAAAGCCAATCGCTCTTATATTTTAATCCCATACAATCAAGGTGGCGATCAAACAGTTGCAGTGGTAAAGCCTTAGTGAATGGGTCTGCTATGTTGTTCTTTGTGTCCACTCATTCTATGACTACATCTTGTCTTTCAATAATTTCTCGAACGAGATGGAAGCATCTCAGAATGTGTTTGGATTTATGATGAGACCTTGGTTCCTTTGCTTGAGCTAATAGCTCCAGTATTATCACAGTAAAGTGGTACTGGATTCTCAATTTCAGGAATAACTTCCAATTCAGTGATGAACTTCTTCATCCAGATAGCTTCCTTGGCGGCTTCACTTATAGCTATGTATTCTACTTCAGTGGTTGAGTCAGCTATAGTTGGTTGCTTAAAACTTTTCCAACTTACTGCTATCCACTATCATATCTAGAATCAGAATCTTCTAGTCAGAACCACCATATACTAAGTACTTAAGAATATTTTTCACAGCTTTCCAATGATCCTCTCCTGGATCAGCTTGAAATCTACTTGCAATGCCTAAAGCATAAGCAACATCAGGCCTTGTACATAACATGGCATACATTATTGATCCAACAGCCGAAGCATAAGGAATAGAACTCATTCTATTTCTCTCTTCAGGTGTCTTCGGAGACATCTTTTTAGAGAGATGTATGCCTTGACTCATGGGTAAATAACCTCTTTTACTCCCATCCATACTGAATCTTTTCAGTATTAAGTCAATGTACCTTGATTGGGACAAGCCTAGCATCCTCTTAGATCTATCTCTATAGATCTTTATTCCTAGTATATAGGATGCTTCTCTCCAAATCTTTCATGAAAACTTATTTGATAGCCATAATTTGACTGATTGTAACATTGGGATATCATTCCTAATGAGGAGTATGTCATCTACATACAGAACCAAGAAGACTATGGTTCTCCCACTAGTTTTCTTGTACACACATGGTTCATCCACATTCTTGATAAAACCAAACTCTTTTACTTGTTTCATCAAAATGGATGTTCCAACTCCTTGATGCTTGCTTTAATCCATAAATGGATCTCTTAAGTTTGCATACCTGATTTGGTCTCTCATTTGACTCAAATCCTTCTGGCTGTGACATATAGACCTCCTCCTCAAGGAAACCATTAAGGAAGGCAGTCTTTACATCCATTTGCCATATTTCATAGTCGTGGTATGCTGCTATAGGCAAGCATAATCCGAATAGATTTGAGCATGGCAACAAGGTGAAAATGTTTCATCATAATCAATCTCCTATTTTTGCCTAAAACCCTTAGCCACCAATCTAGGCCTTATAGGTTTCAATTTGACCATCTAGCTCCAATCTTTTTCTTAAAAATCCATTTGCATCCAATAGGGTTTATATCCTCTGGTGCATCCACCAAAGTCCATACTTTGTTGGTGTGCATGGATTCCATTTCGGATTGCATGGCAGCCAGCCATTTGTAAGAGTCCTTACTTTTGACTGCTTCCGTATAGGTCAGAGGTTCATCATTTTCAATGACTTGGGCTTCATTGTTCTCAATAATGAAACCATACCTCACAGGTGTATATTCGTACTCTTTTAGACCTATGGATAGGAGTTATGTGTTCTGGTTCTTTTATATGATTATATGGTTGAGAAATTTCTATTTGTTTTTCTTGAACTTCACTAAGTTCAATATTTCTGCCACTGCCCTTTTCTAGGATAAATTTTTTTTCCATGAAAATGGCATGCCTACTTACAAATACCTTTTGTTCAGTAGGATGGTAGAATAAATATCCTATACTATTTCTAGGATATCCTATAAATAGACATCTATCTGATCTAGCATCAAGTTTATGTCCAAAATTTTTTTTGACATATGCTGGACAACCCCATATCTTAAGATACTTAAGATTAGGTTTCTTACTTCTCCATATGTCATATGGAGTACTAGATATAGATTTAGAAGGAACTCTATTCAAGATGTAAATTGCAGTCTCCAGAGCATGACCCCAGAAGGAAATAGGTAATTCAGTGAAGCACATCATGGACCGTACCATATCTAATAAGGTATGATTTTTTCTTTCGGCTACACCATTTAATTACGGTGTATAAGGAGGTGTCCATTCAGAGAGAATCTCTTTAACTTTAAGATAGTCTAGAAACTCACTAGATAAGTATTCTCCTCCCCGATCAGATCGAAGGATTTTTATACATTGTCCAGTTTATTTTTCGACCATACTTTGATACTCTTTAAATTTATCAAAGGCTTCTGATTTGTGTTTCATAAGATACACATATCCAAACCTAGATAAATCATCAGTGAATGTAATAAAATAAGAGTATCCTCCTCTGGCTTGAGTTGTCATAGGACCACATACATCCATATGTACAAGTTCCTAATAACTCATTTGTCCTTTCTCTATGTCCACTAAATGGAATCTTGGTCATTTTACCCATGAGGCATGATTCACAAAGTTCCCAATGATTCATAATCAAAAGGATCAAAGAACTTTTCTTTGTATAACTTGTTAATCCTAGCCTCACTAATATGACCTAATCGACAATGCCAAAGTAAAGTATTATTTATGTCATCTCTCTTACATTTTTCATTTTCATCAATATGAAATATATTATCATCCAAACATAGAGTCAACAAACCATTGCTAAATATGCCAAAACAAATATTTTCATTAGAATATTTGATCGAGCAACCTTCGCTCGTTACATTAAGACTATAACCTTATTTTAATAACAAGGGTATAGATATAATATTTCTAATGATCTTAGATATATAATAACAATTTGTAAGCTCTAAGATCTTCCTATAAGGTAACTTCAATATATTTGTCCCTACAGCTTCTGCTTGGATAGACTCTCCTCCAGCACCATAGAGCTTGAAGTCACCTTTCTTCAAACTCTTAATTTTCTGCAGCCCCTGCAAAGATTTATAGATATGAAAACCATAGTCGGTATCTAATACCCAAGAATTTGAAATGAAAGAATTTAATGATAATATAGTATGTATCTCATACATATCTTTCGGTGCATTATTTGCACCAGACTTCACGATTGCAAGGTAAGCCTTGCAATTCCTCTTCCAATGATCTATTTTGCCATAATAAAAATAGGTCATCTATCCGGAGACCTTCTTCCTTTTTTTCTTCTTATTTATACTACTTTTAGGATTCAACCTTCTCTTTGAACCCTTTTTGCCTGCCTTCTTCTTGGAGATCCCTTCCACAAGAAGAAGAGGAGCCTTATCTTTCTTGATATGGCTTTCTGTTGTCTTGAGCATATTTAATAGCTCAGGCAAGGAAGAATTCAGTTTGTTCATGTGATAGTTCATGACAAACTGAGAAAATAATTTTGGAAGTGATTGTCGGATCAAATTCTGACTTAACTCTCCATCCATAATAAAACCTAGTTGACTTAATCGAGTGATTAGGTCAATTACCATCAAAACATGATTTTGTATGGATGTTCCTTCTATCATTCTTGCATGAAAATAATTGCTTAGATATCTCATATCTAGCAGTCCTACTATGCTCTCCATAAAGCTCTTTTAGATTGAGCAATATGGATTGAGTGTCCATGCTATCATGCTGCCTCTATAATTCATTATTCATAGAGGCAAGTATGATGCATTTGATAGTAAGGGAATCATTTTGCCACATCTTGTATGTGGACTTATCTTCATCTATGGCATCATTTCCTAATGGCTTAGGATCAGGGGCATCAAGAATATAGGAGAGTTTTTCTTGACTGAGTACTATTTTTAGATTTCTCAACCAGTCAACATAATTTTGACCAGTCAATTTATTTGAATCCAAAATTGAACGCAATGAAAGTGAAGAAGCCATTTAATCTACATAATAAAGAACAATATATAAGCAAACAACTCATGATGACAAACATAATTAAATTAGGACTTTAATTTAATTATGTCTCCCACTATTTAATCAAAAAATCATAACCCTCTTATTGATTTTCTTAGTGAGAATAAGATCCTAATTCCTTATAAAAGGTCTTGTGGTTGCACAACAAACCTGTTATAAGTTCAAAGGTAGGAAACTCTTTCCAATTGCACTTTATGCAACTCTCAAAAAATTTTTGCTTCTAAAACATTAATAGTCTTGTGTTAGCACAACAAACTTTAATATTTTAGTTTAAATAGAACCCTTCATTTCAATATAGTCAAAATGAAATATGACTACTTTTGTGGTTACACAACAAAACAGTATATTCAAAATCCTGTAAGCATCTCAATAAACTAGATTAATATTATATCATTCCCATGATAGTTCTTGTGGTTACACAACAAAACTAATATGGTTTGGGACATAATAAGAACCTAGTATGAAGGATGGCCTTAATGTAGTGAATATAATACTAAGTATTTCAATCTAGAATTAAATTAATTGAATCGGTCAGGTAAGTGAAAAAGAAGTGGGAGTCCCCCTATTTCTATCCTTAGACACTAATAAATTAGCTAGGTCAGATAACAGAACCAATTAAAAAATCACATTCTCTTTACCAATCAAGAACCATTTATCCTAGACACTGATTGATCAATTAAACATCTTGACTGATACAGCTATAAATTAATTATACTACAACTTAATATAAATTTTTTAAAGAGAGATTTAAAAGGTCTCGATGTACATTCTGATTTAAATCAAACTAAATATCTAATAGAATCAATTATAATAAAATTTATATATATCTATTAACATGTATAATTATTCTAGGACAACCATCATTATATAGTGAATACTTTTCACTATATTAGAGCAATCTTTATAGAATAATATATACAACATAATCTCATTATGATAAGTAAAATAATATGATCTCATCATATAAATAAAAACATGCTAAAAAAATATTATATCATATTTTTTTTCATTTATGCCATTATACTATAAGCAAAGCATTATATGATTTAACCTAATAAACCTGGCTCTGATACCACTGATGGAAATGGTGTACAGGGTGGAAGCATGGATTTTAAAGCAAAAATATGAAATCAAATAAATCAAATCCAAACCCTAGGAGCACCTTATTAGCAATTAAATCATATAACATGCATTTGTAATATAAAAAAAGTATTATAACATACCTCTTATCACTAAACCCTAAATTAACCCTGATCATCAGTAGCAGTCCGTCAGGGGTTGCACCAAGTGCCCACGTGTTCACCCTCCAACGTTAATCCACACAGAGACTTGATCAAGACACCAGCACCTTTGGTTTATATAATTGAAGTTCTAATAATAAGAACTTTAATTAAAAAGGGTAGCACCTTCTTTTAGCCTTTATGTCACCTTTCTTGCCTCTCCTTATCTCTCTTTCTTTTTCTTTTGTCTTCTTAATTTTTCTTCCTAATCTCTTAGTCTTAAGATGACTTTCTATCCTTATAATGACAAGGTCTAGACAAGAGAAGGGAAGAAAAAAATTGGATAAAAAAAAACTCTTGTAAGAAAGAAAGATAGTTTTCACACACACTCAGACTCATGGTGTGCACCCCTATTTATAACGTACGTAGGGGTACCAACAAAAATTCTCACACTCTTTCCTCATCAATTTCTCATGCCCCATCAGTCAATCTCATGCCTCATCAGTAAATAATGAGATGTAGACTTAGTCCAAAAGGTGCCTTAAAGTAGGACTCTTGGACTAATTCTACGTAAGTTTTTTACGAAGAGTTGCAATATTTCATCTTCGACGCCACCCTTTTCATCCATTAGATTATATAAAAAGGCCATCCAATGGCTCTAAAAGGGATGCCCATTCAGCAAGAAGGCATGGAGATAATATTTAAATAGTCAAAGTCCCAAGAGACTTTGACTTGGTCCAAGAGGCGTCAAGGAGGAGTAGGCGGCATGGAGTCTTGGGCGGCAAGGGGTCTTGGGTGACAAAAATTCCTTCTCAAAATAATAATGAAGTATTTCATGTATAGAAGGACTCTTCTCTGCCCCATATCTGATGTCCACATCAATATAAAAAAATTACGTGACATAACATAATGGGAAAAGTCAAAGAAGTTAGGCGCCAACTAATTCCATGCGCCAAAGAGTTCTTTGCACATGAAAGACTTCCCACACGCAAGAGAGAGACTCTCTAGCATATGGGATTTAGGTATGTGGCATCCCAACTAAAGCCCAATCAATCTAGGTAAATTAAATTCAAGACCAAATCCTATTTGGCTCAAATTGGATCTAAATTAGCCCAAATCGAAAGTCGATTCGAATCCAACTCGAAACTAGGTGCTAGGGTTTGCTACATATGCTAGCATGTTCATCTTGCAAACATGGTCCAATCCTATTAGACCCTTAATCAATTCTCTTTGTGTGTGACCCATTGGGTTTCACATCTAACCAGCAATGAGTTTGGGTATGTTTTGACCTAATCTATTTAGAACTCAACCAAACCGATTTAGGTCAATACTAGCCAACCCAATTTGACTTAATTTAGAACACTTTCTAATTTAATAATCAAATTAAAATTTTAATTTCATCAAACCCACAAGACATGATTGACATCTAGCAATGTATCATGACTACCTAAAAGATGTGAAAATTTTGATGGAAATACTAAAAATATCCTTCAGTGAAAATTACCATGCAACTATATCCTTCGATCTTCCTACATCCTAAATATGACTCTGGGTATGGAAATATGTCAACCCCAATATGATATTCATTTCTTTTTCAATCTTATGATGATGATTCATTTATTTGAAACCATTTCTAATTTTTCAGCATTCTTTGATCAAAGTCTTCTTGAATCATCATTTGATGAAGTAGGTAGGATGCTATTTCCTCTTACCAAGAGAGATCAATTCCTTATTAACCTACTCACAACCTTCATATATATAATCGACCATATCTAGATCATCCCATACATTACAAAGTCATGAATGAGTATGAACCAAAATATGGATTCATATATATATAAGATTCTATGATAGTTTCAGGTCAAAGGATTACATGCACAAATTCCACTATGAGAACCATCTATTGACATGTAGATAAGACTCCATTAGATATTCTTGATTTGGATCAATTCAGTGAACTCATTCTCTAATGAGAATCCACATTCTTGTATTAGTGTCATACACAAGTTATTGTGAGATTAATCACCCTCTCAATCGAGCATACAAAGAATATGCTAGTCTTACTGAAAAATATTGATCTCTAACTCAATATCCCATCGACTAGGAATATTTAAATTAGGATTTTAAGATTTTAGATCTCACTGGTATGATCTCATTATAATCCTAAAACCATAGCCCTAATTCATAGGGATCATCTTAATCTTAAATAAGACACTGCATATGATAAAATAAATGCCTTTATTTATTAAAAATGTCATTACATGAGTTTGAAAGATAAAAAACATCCAAAAAAAAAAATTTAATTGGTTTGAGGGCATATTCCTTTCACAAAAATGGCCAGGTAAGAGGGCTACCAATTAAAAACCACCGATTTGGTTTACCTTAGACACCAACTTATTTAATTAGTTTCAATTAGATCAACCTAATAGTTCATGCTAGACCGCATGGCCAAGAATCAAGTCCATCTTGTGTCTTGTTAAAGACATGGACTTGACCAACTACAACTATTGTAATTGATCTAGAGAATCCTTGACCTAATCTAAGACAATAATTGATTAGATTTAGTCAATTCTCTAATTAAGTCCATTATTTAATCTAACCCTAGGTCTAACCCAATTAATGGACCTAATCCCCACTAACCCATTTAACCCAATGTGTTATGATTTGTATCTTAGGATCTTCAATTCACAATCCTAGATCCTAATCAATCAACTTCTTAATTTTTAATTAAGTTTTGGGCTGAGGGTTGGGGTTCAAATTTTCAAAAATAATTTTATATTTGTAAGATAGTTTTACAACATGGTTCTATCAACCAAGTTGCATGTTTGATTCATAATCAACATGCAAGTGAAATAAACATAAAACTACTTTAGATCTAATCTAAATAGGTTCATGTAATTGAAATAGTTTCAATAATAATGAATCATAAATCTTTCTAGATCAAATCTAATATATTTATGATAATTAAAATTAGATTAAAATATTTTTAATCAGATTATAAAATCTCTTAGATCTAATCTAAAATTTTATGATCAATATTTTAGATCAGCACGTACTAGGATAATCTATTCACTGTAACGGACAAACCTTACAACAGGACAACCTTTATGGCAGTCTGTGCAATCTAAAATATTTTATTTTTAGATCTAAAATTATTTTAAATCTATTAAATTATAAATAAAATTAGATCAAGTCTAATAAATTTATGATTAAAGTCAGATCATCATGAACTAGGACAACCTTTTCACTATAAGGGGTAAACCTTACAACAGGACAACCTTATGGTAGTTCGTGAGATCTGATTTTTTTTTTTAAATTTTAGATTTAATAATTAAATTATAAATTTAATTTAATTTAATAAGTAATCTAAATATGCACAAAAATTATGTAATCAGAATCTGGCTCTGATACTAATTGAAGGAACCAGATCTAGGGTTTCACGGATAGATCTTGAAACATTTTCAAGATCATGCAGCAGAAGACTTAAATAAATTAAATATTTATTTAAATAAATATATAAATACCTAGATCTCATATCTATTACATGATCAAGATATGATATTAAATTTAAAATTAAAATCAAATAAGAAAGAAAAGGTTGATCAAATCAACCTAGATCTACACTACATCAAATGTAGGTATGAAGTTAATAGATCAGATCTATTACCTGAGCAAGTTAGACATTCTAACTTGCTAATCCAAGCTTGAGAATGAAGTCACAAGCCGCATATATGTCCAGCCTCTAGGAGTCATCCACATGAGCCCATGAACATGATCAAAGATTCTGATGTAGGAAATCAGCACCGTATGCTAGTACTATGCTGATCTCTCTTTGTTGGTTGATCCGATGCTTCCTTCTTCAAAACATGGATAATCCAAAATACCAAAAGAAAAGAGAATGATTTGTGATGCTAAGACACCTCTCAAAAATTCACAAAAAGAGAGGAAGAGATTTAGAACAAAAACCCTAGAAGAAGACCCTCTTCTTCTTTTTTGTTCTTTTTCTAGACACCCTGATTTATGTTTTCAATATCTCCATCATCTAATTTTTCTTTAATTTTTCTACACCAAATAGACCAACCAAATTTTTACAATAAAAAAAAAATTAGCTAAAAATTCTCTTTAAATAAAGAGACATGCAGAGTCTAAGTTAAGTCAAAAACCTAGACTAGGAAGGACCAAATAAGGAAAGTTGTTGGGGTGCCCAACTCTTGGGTGCCCCCACCTCTTTTTCTGCCATGGACCAGCAAGGGGGTGCACAAAAAGTATCATCTTTTACCATGAAAATCAAAGAAAATAAGGAAGGATGGGTTGGCACACTTATGGGAAGAGTTTTGGTTGACAAGGATTCTATCTCATAGTAAGCAAAACTAATTCCCCTTTTGACTTGGTCTTCCAACAAACTTCCATATGAGAAAAAGGAAGAGAGAAGGGAGGCATAAGAAACCTTGGGCATGGAGATTATTCACGTAAAAATATAAAGAGAAAAGGGTGGGGTGTGAGGATTAGGTGGCATAAGGAATAGAGAGTCCTAGTCACACTAGGACTGCTATTTTGACTTGGTCAAACAAGATCTTTTAACCAAATAAAAATAAGAATAAATCAATCCAATTAAATAAGACTCTAACCCATTTAAAAATTTAATTAAATTAGATTAAATTAAATTTAATTCTAATTTAATTTTTTAATTAAATTAAAAAATTGGGTTGGCCCGAGTCCTAGTTAGACTAGGACTAGTCCTTCCTTGCACTTGACTTATCAAATAAGCCAATTGAACTTGATTCAATCAAGCACAAATCAAATCTAATTAAATTATATTTAATTAAACTTAATGTCATCTTTCTAGCTTAATCATATTAAGCCAATTAGCAATTAAATTGCTAATCGATCCTCCTACAATACTTGCACTAGGTCAAACATCAATCGTATTGATCATTTAATCCTAAAATGATTTTAAATCGCTAATCAACCATCCGATCGGAATGTGAACTCAAATATGTGTAACCTCATAGGTCCGAACCCAAGTTGGTAGTATAAGAACAAATTTTTGTACCAATCAAAGTGACCATCTAGTAGTGATACCCGACGGTCGGATAGATCGAAAGGTTTAGAACACCATCCTTAGAACCTATGCAAATATAGTTTCCATATAATTCATCTCCTTGACCATAATGCTTGTAGGACACCTTGGAGTTCAATTGTCAACTCTGTTTAGGTTGTCCATATTGTATTTCAGAATATCAAATCCATTTGATGGATTATCTTGGCCAAGGTTTTGTTATATTGAAATACAGTGATACATTCTTCTCCAACTCTTGGAGTTGTCAATTCCATCTTGATCACACTCCAACCTTGCAAGTACTTGACTATGCCTAGAAGCCTTTCATTGCTGAATTAGAAATTCAGTTAGTCCAATACCAAAGCACAGTGAGTTGCTTGCCAGTCGCTGAGGTGATCTCAAGTTTAAGAGATACTTATACCTACATCCCATCATAGACATTCTCGACAGCAAAATGCTCTAGAGTTGGTCATGTTCAATGACGATATACCCATACATCTCACTTGTATGCCATACCAGTATCTCCACACTCCTTTGCCAAGAGGACAACTAATCGATATGGCATATAGCGACCTATGCTCGATAGACGCTGTCGTTCTTATTAACAGCCTATCATTTGATCATGAACAAATTTAAGGACTAATCGATAAATCCTCTCTTTATCGAAACTAAATAGTCTTAAGAACTTCATCACAATAATGGAGTTCATTAGAAGATGTAAATTTTGTGAGGATTTGTAGTGCTTCCAAGCCTTGGGAGGCCACAAGAAGAGTCACGATGATGGCTCCGAGGATTCTAAGGGCTTGGTTGGTGCTTCGAAGATCTGAGACATAAGATAAAGGAACCAAAGCCAGAGATTTAAGACTGCGGAAAAAGGATTTTCTACAGATTAGCCGGCTCAGTCCAAAATTGAGTCAGCTAAGTCTCATAGCATAGGCAAAATAGAGAGCTATACATTTGGGTCTGCTAGCATGGCATAAAACTAGGCTGGCTCAGTCTAAAATTGAGCCGACCTAGTGGAACTTAGCTAGCTCAGTGTTGAGACTGAGCTGGCTCAGTGCGTGGGCAGAGTTACGTGAGGGTCAATTTTGGGCTAGGATCTAGATTGATCTTAGGGGTCTTAAGGCCTAGTTTGGGAGGTCTTAAGATTGCTAATTCATGTATGGATTAGGTCTAGATCTAGAAGATGAGAACATGGGAGACATGGGTGTACATGGGCTCGATGAGTGCTTTCATGTATTGGGTTAGCTGGGGAGTTTTTTGGTCAGGCCTAATGGCTATGTATAAATACATAGATTGTATTAGGATTTCAGAATGCTATGAATGCTATGAAATACAGACATTTTCTTTCTCAACTCTCTTCTTCTCTTCTCTCTAGAGTTGCCACCTTAGGGTTCTTGAAGAAGGACAAGAGAAGGGGGCATCTCCCTCAAGCCCAAGGAGGGAGGCACCCCATCACAGATCCAGGTGGAGGATCGATGGTTTGCTACCCATAGAGAACATCACACATTTTTTTAGATCCATGCTAAAGATCAGGAGCTTCCTCAACATGGTATCGAAGCTTGTGATGCCAAGGATGATTGGCATTCGAGCGATATCATGGAACATCAATTGGTATCAGGGAGAGATGATGCCAGTTGGTGTGCATACATTTAGTATCAGAGTCATGTTTCAGAGCCTGATAGTGCATGGAAGGGAAGGAGAAGTCATATAAGGTGAAATCAGAAATCTGCATAAGGATTTCATGGTATGTCTCAAATCTATCTTTCTTATTCTTGTGGTTTGGCCAACTTGGAGCAGCGAGTTGAAGGTAGAGGTTGAGAGGATTAATGGAAAGAGATTTTTTCATGGTAGAAGGATTTCGTGCATGATTTGCTAATCGGTCTTGGTGGAAAGATTAGGGTGTATGATGGTTATGTGACAAGTAGAGAGCACTGGAGTGCTGTAGTAGCACTTCCATGGGTATGCAGGACTGAGAGAGGCTTGATGATACAGCAGCCAGGGAAGGTATCTCAGTAAAGAGCATTAGGGTTCTCTAAAAAGATGGGCAGTATAGGACTATTGAAGAGAGGTTTTCTAAGGGATAATGATCGAAGAAAGGCTGAAGAAGTGACTATACATCCTTCGGTGTTAGGAAGGTAGAAAAATAGTTGGAGATGTATTCAGTAGCTCGACCAGATCATGGATTTACGAAGCCTTGTAAGTGATGGAGATGGATGATCCATGGAGGTCCAACAGGTTAGGGCTGGGTGGCTGTAAAATGGCGTAGAGAGAAGTCAGAGAGCATTGGAGTGCTACAGGAGCACTACCATGGAGGCACAAGGGCTGAGAGAGGCTCGACGGTGCAGCAGCTAAGAAGTGTATCTTAGTAGATGGTGTTAGGGGCTTCTCAAGGAGATCGAAAGTAGATCTCAGGGAGAGCCAGGAGGTCTCAAGGAGGGCCATGAGGTCTCAAGCAGTCGGGAGTATCAGGGATCAGGTTTCTTCTACAAGAGCACCAGGGAGAGTCATGGTTCAGGTGGAGGATGGTTCTCCGGGTGCAACTGAAGCGATGGCTGGTGTAGGGGCAGAAGAGAAGGACTGTTAGATATATGTGCCCTAGAAGCCAGAATTGGCTGACACTTGTAATACACTTCTAGGGGCAAAATTGTAATTTTAACTATAATTAATGAAATGGGTTATTTTCTATCACACCTATGTATTTAGTGTCTGTGATACATCCTTTGAGTTAATGGTAATGATAATTCATATTTTCAAGAGTTGAAAATTTAAGACATGAATAATCATTATTAACTCATAAACAGCTCCCGACCATAGGATCATCACGAGGATGGTGATTGATCCGGAAGGTTGGTGTACGATCGCTTCTCTTTAGTAGATGAGTCTTGAGTCTACGGTGTGGAGACACCGGAGCGAGAGTACAGGTACTCGTTAGAGAATGAGGGCACTGAGCGTGACCACCTCGAGTAGTCATTAGGGAGTCTACCTTCTCGTCAATGACTGACTCAATGCTGCAGTAGTGTGTCTGGTTCTTTGACCTGAGATGCATCGGCAGTTCACCTTGAGGGTGTTATAGTTTGACTACACCATTACTCGATCTCCTAGCCATATGGAACCCTGAGGTGTATGTTGGCTATAGCATGTTCATTGTAGGAACTGGATTGCATCAAGATGGGATCTATCTACCTCGGTGGTAGAGGAGTAGCCTTATGATGATCATGAGAATCAAGTCTAGAAATCCATGGCCATGGTAGAGTGAAATAACAGAAAGAGTTTCTATTTAGATTTTCACATTGGACTCGAATTGAATGATTACATCATATGACAGAGACTAGGGTTTGACGAGTTCACCTTAACCCTAATCTGATCGGGGCTCAAGATAGAAGAACTGAATCACACAGGTAGCTGCACCAAGAGGTTCGCATTCAGCTCTGATGGGTTGCCACCATATACTGCTAGGTGTCACTGGTGGATTTTGGGAGCAATTAGAATGATTTAGATGATCGATCATTCTAGCTGTTCGAATTAGAAGAGTTCTGATCCATCGAAAGGAGTTTCGATGATGTCTATGATAGAGATCATGACATATCCCATTACCATACAGAACTGAACCTAACTGGGTCACACAAACAAGGGTTTGAATCTGGTGATCATCAATTGAACTGATCTAGTTCAATTGATCTGAATGAGATTCAATTAGGTTCAAGGAAATCGTGCTAGCACTCGATTGAACCTAACATTCTTCTTTTACTATCATAAATAAGTTGTCCTGACTGAGCCAAAGGAGTTTGTGCTCAATCAGAGGCCTTCATATGGTCTGACTGGAGGTTGTCCAAGTCAGAATAGGTTGTCTTATTTGTAAGACATTATCTGCCATTTTTGGTCACCTGCCATTTCTTGTTCTTTGACTTTGGTCAAAAGTCTATCTTTGACTGGTCAAACGTTGACCATTCACCCTTTGACTTTTGACCACATGTCATGCACCTATTGGAGAGCTGGTGGGGGACTGTCCCCCTGCCAGAACCTGGCAAGGAGAAGGGCGCACGCCAAGGGTGGCGTGAGCCCAAGTAGGAGGCGCCTAGGAGTCCTTGTTGGACAAGGACTCCACCTCCCTTTTGGATTCCAATCAGAGTTCTACTAAGAATCCAGTTTGACTGGTCTTAGGCACCCTCTAAGGAGGAATTCAGGGGTCTCTATTCCAACCAATCAGATTTAGATCTGATTTCACAAAGGGTTGTGATTGGTTGAGAGGAAGAGGAGTTGGATCACAAGAGGTCTATAAATAAGACCCTGCGCCCAACCCTAATTCTAAGTGAAAGAGAGATTTCCCACGCCCCAAGGCTGCCTCTCCCCTCCCCTCCACGCCATAGCTTCTTCTCCCCTTGCTCTCCACGTCCAAAAGGTGTTTTGGCCTTTGGTTGGTGCGATTCAGATCAAGGAAAGGCGATCAAAAGCAAGAAGGCTGCGCTGCTGCAAAAGGACGACTGCAGATCTTCAAAAGAGTTTTGAAGATCCTCCAGATCAGTTTCAGATCTGATTCTTGGAGGTGTGATTAGGAGTTGGATCACAAGAGGTCTATAAATAAGACCCTGCGCCCAACCCTAATTCTAAGTGAAAGAGAGATTTCCCACGCCCCAAGGCTGCCTCTCCCCTCCTCCTCCATGCCATAGCTTCTTCTCCCCTTGCTCTCCACGTCCAAAAGGTGTTTTAAACTTTGGTTGGTGCGATTCAGATCAAGGAAAGGTGATCAAAAGCAAGAAGGCTGCGCTGCTGCAAAAGAACGACTGCAGATCTTCAAAAGAGTTTTGAAGATCCTCCAGATCAGATCCAGATCTAATTTTTGGAGGTGTGATAGAGAAGAAGAGGATCTCTAGATTCAACCCGAGTGGATACCGGTAGAGGCCAGGCGCTTGCGTGGCTAAGATCCAGAACCTTCCGCTGCAATCAGGATCATCTACAGGGTAATAGGATTACCCAAATCAGGTAAATTAAATTTGATTTAATTTATCTTGTTTTATTTTATTTATTAAAATAATAAGAATCAGATCTGAAACTTATCAAGATCTGATTGAGATCAAGAGAAAATTTTGAAATATATCTCTTGATCTAATCAGATCTGGACGAACCTGGACCGGGAAATCAGGATTTCCCTTCAACTGGTATCAGAGCCATGGTTCTAGATTGTTTAGATCTGATTTTAATTTTATTTTAATTAGAAAATAAAGTGATTTCAGATGTCACATGAGATGTGATCAGATCTAAAATCAGAAAAAATTAAAATTAAATGATTTGGATCTAAGAACATGAAGATATGCATGACTAGTTCTAGAATAGAATAGTTCTATAGAATAGTTTTGCATGTCTTTGATTTAATCTGATTAAATCATATTTTAGATCTTCTTATTTACTATTTTCTGATATTATAAGTGTTATAATAACATCTGATAAACAGTAAATAAAAATTATTTAATTTTAAATATCATATGAGATATGATAGATGCATGACTAGACTAGTTGTAGAATAGTTCTACATAATTGTCTAGATTAGAATTTATTTTGATTAGATCAATTTAAATCTAATTTTTTAGATTATTATGTGATAATTTAGATCTGAAAACATGCATGAATTTGATACATGAGATGTATGCAAAATATGCCATTGATTAGATCTAAATTTGTATATGAGATATATGATATAGATCTATAACTGTTTTGTAGATTTTACATGTTCCTGATTAAGGCATTCCTCTTGGCCGTCCGATCATAAGAACGAAGAAGGGTTTAAAGGCCCTCTCTTCCCATTCGATGGGGTGTTCTTATGATGTGTAGGGGTGCTGCGTGTTCATCCTTAATCAGAAACCCAAAACTTACTTTCTGCAAAACCCTAGATCCTGAAACCCTAGGATTTATTATGCATATTTTGTTTATGAACCCTACTTAATTAAGAATTAAGTTTATGAAATATTAATTAGGTCTAAAATTGAGAATTTCAGATCTAAGACATATTCATAATACTGGGTTCGGGCTTGGGTAGCTCAATTAGGTCTAAGCGGTTGATCAAACCGAATCAAGAGTTGGTTAGATGGGATCAACAATGCTTAAATTGACCAGCCTAATAGGATTAAGTCTGGGTCAAGATCGAGTCACGATCAAGCAAGACCTAATTAGGCTCAGAGGTTAGAGTCTGGATTGTAGGCTAACCCAATTGGTTCTGACTCAACAATTTGGTGTCTAAGGTAAGTTTGGCACAGACGACCGACTGGTTTTTAATTGGAAGCTACTCGACCTGAATGCGTTCTTGTACGAGTTAACGGCATATTCCTTCCACCGATCTCACTTACCTGGCCATATCTGTTGACACAGTTCTGATCTGAGGTGGTCAATAATCCGAGCTGAACCCATGCCACTAGGTTAGTCATAATTGTTATGACTAAGCCAAGTCTAGTTTAATGAGACCTGAATCAATTCTCCCTAAGAAAAGATTAAGTCCGAGGTCTTCCACCATTGTAGACGTGCGGGCCCTTCCCGGGGTTGATTGTTCTCGGCTGGATACAGTGGCTCAGTTGCACCGGGAAGACGCAACCATGTCTATTAGGCATTGGATGCTATGGGCTGGAGGATGAGTTGGGCTCAATATTTCGGATACGGTGAGAGACCCAATTAGGAACCCAGTCTATGCAAATGGTGGGTCTGACTTAACTAAGGAGTGGATCAATATTCCGGATACGGTGAGATTCATGAATTAGAGACCAAGTTTAGGGTGCACCATGATTAGAGAATCATTGAACAAGAGTTGTTCACTCATTGGCTAACCCATCACCAATAACTGTTAGGTGAGGTGATGAGTCAGTTGGTGAGACCGCACCACCCACTAGAAATCATTAATCGCGGAGATTTTTGCATCTCTACAGAGGGAGTGTAGGGATCCGAGAAAATAGTGGGAGCTAATTTGTTTAAAAATAAAATCCTAAACAAATTGGTCAAGTCAAAATTACAGTATCTAACTAGAATCTTTGACTCTCTACAGGAAAATGTCTGCGTCCAACCCACTGGCACGTATCCTAGACACACATAGACTGACTGGACCCAATTATAAAGATTGGCTCAGGAACTACAAAATTATTTTGGGTTCAGAGAAGTTAACAAATGTTTTGGACCAGGACCCTCCCACCTTACCAGCTCGTCCATCCACTGAACAGAGAGCGTCTCTGGAAAAATGGATTGACGAAGACAATAAGGCCAGATACTACATGTTGGGCTCGATGTCTGATGAGCTCCAGCGCCAACATGAAGATATCGGGACTGCTCGCCAAATGTTGGCTCACCTACAGGAGATGTTTGGTGAACAGAGTCGCGCAGCCAAATATCAAGTCACAAAATGACTTTTTAAGGCTAAGATGCGTGATGGGCAGTCAGTCCAAGATCATTGTCTGACAATGATCAAGGACATGGAAGAGCTTGAGAAGCTCGGTGTGAAGTTGGACTTGGACTTGCAGAACGATATTATTCTGCAATCCTTGGCTGATGCATATGGGCAATTCATCATCAATTACCACATGCATAAACTTCAGAATTCCTTGGCCGAGTTGATGAATATGCTGGTTACCGCTGAGCTTTCTATGAAAGGTTCTAAAGGCTCAGTTCTTGCTATGGAACGGACTTCTTCCAAAAGAAAGTCTTATGGAAAGAAAAAGAAGTCTGTGAAAAAGCAAAAGGTAGAAGGATCAAAGAAGAAGAAGGCAGAACCGAAGAAAAAGGCCGATGGCAAAGGAAAGTGTTTCCATTGCAACAGCGACGGCCATTGGAAGCGGAACTGCCCTACTTACTTGGTCACCCTGAAAAACAAGAAGGAAGGTCCTTCTGGAGGTATGCTCATTATTCGAGCAAAACGTGAATGCCAAACGACCTAGGGATAGTCCAAACGACAGATATCTATGGCACCTGAGATTAGGTCATATAGCAGAAGATAGGATTAACAAATTGGAGAAAAATGGGCTATTGAGTCCATTGACTTTTGAGTCATATCCAACTTGTGAATCTTGTCTTCAAGGCAAAATGACTAAACTCCCTTTTGTTGGACATGGGGAGAGGGCCACAGATCTCCTTGCCCTAGTACATACTGATGTGTGCGGCCCATTCGATGTGCCGGCTAGAGGCAATTTTGTCTACTTCATTACCTTTACCGATGATCTGTCTAGGTATGGGTATGTGTATCTTATGAGACACAAGTCTGAAGCCTTTGAAAAGTTCAAAGAATTCAGACATGAAGTAGAAAAACAAACTGGAAAACCCATTAAGTTTTTTCGATCAGATCGAGGAGGTGAATACCTTAGCTGGGAATTCCTAGACTATCTTAAGGAAAATGGCATAGTCTCTCAATGGACTCCACCAGGAACACCTCAACTCAATGGGGTTTCAGAACGGAGAAATCGGACTCTATTGGATATGGTTCGATCCATGATGAGCTTCACAGACCTCCCTGATTTCCTTTGGGGATATTCATTATTAACTTCAATCTATTTACTGAATAGGGTTCCCTCTAAAACCGTTCCTACCACACCGTATGAGATATGGCACGGTAAGAAACCAAGTCTGAGTCATCTCAGAATTTGGGGTTGTCCGGCTTATGTCAAAAGACAACAAGTGGACAAGTTAGAGTTTAGGTCCTTTAGAGCTCGATTCATAGGATATCCTAAAGAGTCATTAGGATACTATTTCTACATTCCAGAAGACCACAATGTGATTGTGAGTCGACATGCCATATTTCTTGAAAAATAGTTTATTCAAGATAGTGGCATTGGAAAGCAGATTAAGCTTGATGAGAAAGTCTCACAAGCAGAACGAGCTAAGGACCAAGTGGAACCAAATCAGGTTGAGCCAATAAGAACACTACCTCCTCCACCTCGTAGATCGGAAAGAGTTTCCCGTCCTCCTGAAAGATACTTAGGTATTATTTCAGAGGATATAGAGGAAATGTTCCTCATAGGTAATGGTGCTCATGGTGATGATCCCAAAACCTACAACGAGGCGATATCAGATATCGACTCCGAGAAATGGCTTGAGGCAATGAAGTCAGAAATTGACTCGATGCACTCAAACCAAGTCTGGACCTTGGTAGATCCACCAGAAGGTATAGTACCTATTGGGTGTAAATGGATCTTCAAGAGAAAGATTGGTGCAGATGGGAATGTGGAGACATTCAAGGCTAGACTGGTGGCAAAAGGTTATAGTCAACGCGAAGGCATTGACTATCAGGATACCTTTTCCCCGGTAGCTATGCTAAAATCCATCCGCACATTGCTTGCTGTTGCAGCCTATTTCGATTATGAAATATGGCAAATGGACGTAAAAACGGCATTCCTAAATGGATATCTTGAGGAAGATATCTATATGGAACAGCCGCTAGGTTTCACATCCAGTGATACTGATCACAAGATTTGCAAGCTGCAAAGGTCCATATATGGACTTAAGCAAGCATCTCGGAGCTGGAACACTCATTTCAATGATGTGATCAAAAAGTTTGGTTTCATCAAAAATGAAGAGGAACCATGTGTTTTCAAAAGGGTCAGTGGGAGCGCTGTTGTCTTCCTCGTATTGTACGTGGATGACATCCTCCTTATTGGGAATGATATTCCCATGTTGACATCAGTCAAGATGTGGTTGTCCAAGGAATTCTCCATGAAAGACCTAGGTGAAGCATCCTTTATTCTAGGAAATTAAGGTCTATAGGGATAGACCGAATAGGATGCTAGGACTTTCACAGAAGATGTACATAGAGGAAGTACTAAAGAGGTTTAGTATGGAAAACTCTAAGAGGGGATTAATACCCTTCAGACATGGTATTCATCTTTCCAAGAAGATGTGCCCCAGCACACCTGAGGAAATAGAACGCATGAGCAAGATCCCTTATGCTTCTGCAATAGGGAGCCTCATGTATGCCATGCTATGTACACGACCTGATATAGCCCATGCTGTGAGTGTCACAAGCAGATATCAGTCAAATCCAGGTGAAGAACACTGGACTTCTGTGAAATGTATCCTTAAGTACTTGAGAAGAACTAAGGATATGATGTTGGTCTTTGGTAATGGAGAACTCCTGGTCCAGGGATACACAGACTCGGACTTCATGTCCGATATAGATGATCGAAAGTCGACATCTGGCAGACTGTTTGTGCTGGAAGAGTTCCTAAGCAAACGGTGATATCCATCTCATCCGCGATTACCTTGAGAAAGGTTACGTTGAGGTCAAGAGAGTCAACTCCACAGATAATGTGGCAGACCCACTTACAAAGCCATTGGGCCAGCAGAAGATCGAAGCCCACCTTGAGAAGATGGGACTTAGACTTGTAGCCAATTGGCTTTAGGACAAGTGGGAGATTGTTAGATATATGTGCCCTAGAAGCCAGAATTGGCTGACACTTGTAATACACTTCTAGGGGCAAAATTGTAATTTTGACTATAATTAATGAAATGGGTTATTTTCTATCACACCTGTGTATTTAGTGTCTGTGATACATCCTTTGAGTTAATGGTAATGATAATTCATATTTTCAAGAGTTGAAAATTTAAGACATGAATAATCATTATTAACTCATAAACAGCTCCCGACCATAGGATCATCACGAGGATGGTGATTGATCCGGAAGGTTGGTGTACGATCGCTTCTCTTTAGTAGATGAGTCTTGAGTCTACGGTGTGGAGACACCGGAGCGAGAGTACAGGTACTCGTTAGAGAACGAGGGCACTGAGCGTGACCACCTCGAGTAGTCATTAGGGAGTCTACCTTCTCGTCAATGACTGACTCGATGCTGCAGTAGTGTGTCTGGTTCTTTGACCTGAGGTGCATCGGCAGTTCACCTTGAGGGTGTTATAGTTTGACTACACCATTACTCGGTCTCCTAGCCATATGGAACCCTGAGGTGTATGTTGGCTATAGCATGTTCATTGTAGGAACTGGATTGCATCAAGATGGGATCTATCTACCTCGGTGGTAGAGGAGAGTAGCCCTATGATGATCATGAGAATCAAGTCCAGAAATCCATGGCCATGGTAGAGTGAAATAATAGAAAGAGTTTCTATTTAGATTTTCACATTGGACTCGAATCGAATGATTACATCATATGACAGAGACTAGGGTTTGACGAGTTCACCTTAACCCTAATCTGATCGGGGCTCAAGATAGAAGAACTGAATCACACAGGTAGCTGCACCAAGAGGTTCGCATTCAGCTCTGATGGGTTGCCACCATATACTGCTAGGTGTCACTGGTGGATTTTGGGAGCAATTAGAATGATTTAGATGATCGATCATTCTAGCTGTTCGAATCAGAAGAGTTCTGATCCATCGAAAGGAGTTTCGATGATGTCGATGATAGAGATCATGACATATCCCATTACCATACAGAACTGAACCTAACTGGGTCACACAAACAAGGGTTTGAATCTGGTGATCATCAATTGAACTGATCTAGTTCAATTGATCTGAATGAGATTCAATTAGGTTCAAGGAAATCGTGCTAGCACTCGATTGAACCTAACGTTCTTCTTTTACTATCATAAATAAGTTGTCCTGACTGAGCCAAAGGAGTTTGTGCTCAATCAGAGGCCTTCATATGGTCTGACTGGAGGTTGTCCAAGTCAGAATAGGTTGTCTTATTTGTAAGACATTACCTGCCATTTTTGGTCACCTGCCATTTCTTGTTCTTTGACTTTGGTCAAAAGTCTACCTTTGACTGGTCAAACATTGACCATTCACCCTTTGACTTTTGACCACATGTCATGCACCTATTGGAGAGCTGGTGGGGGCCTGTCCCCCTGCCAGAACCTGGCAAGGAGAAGGGCGCACGCCAAGGGTGGCGTGAGCCCAAGTAGGAGGCGCCTAGGAGTCCTTGTTGGACAAGGACTCCACCTCCCTTTTGGATTCCAATCAGAGTTCTACTAAGAATCCAGTTTGACTGGTCTTAGGCACCCTCTAAGGAGGAATCCAGGGGTCTCTATTCCAACCAATCAGATTTAGATCTGATTTCACAAAGGGTTGTGATTGGTTGAGAGGAAGAGGAGTTGGATCACAAGCTTAGGTCTATAAATAAGACCCTGCGCCCAACCCTAATTCTAAGTGAAAGAAGAGATTTCCCACGCCCCAAGGCTGCCTCTCCCCTCCTTTCTCCATGCCATAGCTCTCTTCTCCCCTTGCTCTCCACGTCCAAAAGGTGTTTTGGACTTTGGTTGGTGCGATTCAGATCAAGGAAAGGCGATCAAAAGCAAGAAGGCTGCGCTGCTGCAAAAGGACGACTGCAGATCTTCAAAAGAGTTTTGAAGATCCTCCAGATCAGATCCAGATCTGATTTTTGGAGGTGTGATAGAGAAGAAGAGGATCTCCAGATCCAACCCGAGTGGATACCGGTAGAGGCCAGGCGCTTGCGTGGCTAAGATCCAGAACCTTCCGCTGCAATCAGGATCATCTATAGGGTAATAGGATTACCCAAATCAGGTAAATTAAATTTGATTTAATTTATCTTGTTTTATTTTATTTATTAAAATAATAAGAATTAGATCTAAAACTTATCAAGATCTGATTTAGATCAAGAGAAAATTTTTGAAATATATCTCTTGATCTAATCAGATCTGGACGAACCTGGACCGGGAAATCAGGATTTCCCTTCAAGGACTAGGGTGGAATTTCCTAGGGTTCAATCACTGGATTCAAAAGGGTTGGATGAGCTCCTAGGTTTTGGAGGTGCTCGTGGGTTACGAAGGTATCCGAGACAGCTTCCAATGGGTTCGTGGAGTGTGGAGGATTCGAAGGGGCTGCGATAGTGTTTAAGATGCAGCGGCAAGCCCAGTAGTGCAGCATTAGGTGGTTGGCCTCGAGGGACTCGATAACAGAGTCGACTTCTGTGGCATCAGATGGACTTTGGATATAGGTGGAGCTCCATAGTGGTGGCTTCACAAGTGAAGAGAACATTTGACATGAGTTCAGAGCATCGGGGATGCACAGTTGTAGGTGGAGCAGCGTATGCAGGTGGACAGGCATAGCTCTGAGGTGATCCTATCAGGTGGTACAGCATATGCTGGTGAAGAAATGCTGTAGGTTCTTTAGAAAAATCCAGAGAAAGTGATGCAACTGCTAAGCAGAAGAGATTCTAAAATTTTAGGATGGTGCCAAGAAGCAAACATAGGTCTTTAGCGGTGGAGGCGGTCATCCCAAAAGCCTCAAGGACACACAATAGCTGAAGAGGATTAGCAGAGGCGATGTTTGCACAAGTGCTGTCGAGTGCGCAGGGATAGCAGGAACGTGCAAGAGGTCATTGCTGAGGGGTTCGCCAAGGTGGAGATTATGAGGATTTATGGTGCTTCTAAGCCTTGGGAGGCCACAGGAGGGGTCATGATGATGGCTCCAAAGATTCTAGGGGCTTGGTTGGTGCTTCAAAGACTTGGGACACAAGGTGAAGCAAGGAACCAAAGTTGGAGAATCAAAATTGTAGAAAAAGAATTTTCTATAGGTTAGTTGGCTCAGTCCAAAACTAAGTCGGTGACTAAGTTTTAAAGAACAGGCAAAATAGAGAACTGCACATTTAGGACTGCTGGCATGGTACAGAACTGGGTTGACTCAGTTTCAAATTGCGTCGACCCAGTGGAACTTAGCCGGCTCAGTGCTGAGATTGAGCCGACTTAGTGCGCGGGCAGAGTTACGCGACAGTCTATTTTGGGGTAGGGTCTGGGTTGATCCTTGGGTTCTTAAGGTCTGGTTTGAGAGGTCTTAAGGTGGCTAATTCATGTATAGATTGGGTCTAGATCCAAAGGATGAGAGCATGGGAGATATGGATGTACTGAAGGAGAAATCCTAATTTTTCGAATCAGGTTCATTCAGATCTGATCAGATCAAGAGAAATATTTTAAATTTTTCTTTCATGTATCTAGATCAGATTTGAGATGTTTCAGATATGATTTTATTGATCTAATAAATAAAAGATGAAAATAAATTAAATCTAATTTAATTTATATCTTGATATTGGGTAATCAGATTACCATTTGATGATCCTGCTGATTGCTTGAGGTTCTGGATCTAGCCATGCAAGCGCCTGGCCTCTACCATTATCCACTTAAGCTGGATCTAAAGATCTTCTCCTTCTTTATCACCTCTCCAAAAATTAGATCTGAATCTAATTTAGAGGATCTTCAAAACTCCTTTCAAAGATCTGCTGTCGTCTCTATAGCAGTGCTGCCTTCTTCCTTTCTCATCAGCTTTTTCTTGCCTGGATCGCACATAACTAAAGCCCAACATGCCTTAGGCCTGGAGAGGAGAGAGAGGACCAGAGGATGGCATGGAGGAGGGAGAGGGGCAGCCTTGGGGCATGGCTAAGAGAAAACTCTTTTAAAGTTGGGCGCAGATAGGGTTTATATAGACCTTGCTGTGCCATGCAGTGCCACATCATCCTGACCAATCACGTTGCTTCGTTCAATCAGATCTAAATTTCATTGGAGGGATGACATCACCTGATCCAATCAGATGAGAGCCTCACTAATTTATCCTTAGATGGCACCTAAGACTAATCAAAGTCTATAGTTATGGGCCACCTAAGTAGAAACCAAGAAGGAACCTAGAGTCCCATCCGTATGGGACTCCAGTCATCCCTATCCATGCGCACACGCCTCCCTAGGTGTGCACCCCCTCCTTTCCAAAATCTAGCAAGGAGACAAGCACATATCTACTCTCCATTAACTGCATGACATAAGGATAGATGTCCAAGGGTCAAAGGTCAATGTTTGACCAAAGTCAAAGACAAGAATTAGCAGGTAACGAAAAATGGTAGGTATTGTCTCAATTTTACCTAATAAATTAAGACAATCCTTTTCTAATCTGGGTAAGCTCAAGTCAGACCAAGTAAAGGTACCTGAGTGAGCAGAAACATATTTGACTCAGTCAAGATAACTTTTAATGATAATATAAGGAGAACGTTAGGTTCAATCATGTGCTAGCACGATTTTCTTGAACCTAATTGAATCTAATTCAAATCAATTGAATTGGGTTAGTCTGATTGATGATATCCAAATCCAAATCCTTATTTGTGTGACCCAGTTAGACTCAGTTCTATGTGGTAATGGGATATATCACGATATCTATCATCGATATCATCAAAACTCCTTTCGATGGATCAGAACTCTTCTGATTCAGACAACTAGAATGATCGATCATCTAAATCATTCTAATTACTTCCAAAATCCACCAGTGACACCTAGCATTATATGGTGGCAACCCATTAAAATTGAAAATGAACCTCTTGGTGCAGCTAACTGTGTGATTAAATTCTTCTATCTTGAGCCCCGATTAGATTAGGGTTAAGGTGAACTCATCAAACCCTAATTTCTATCATATGATTTAATCATTCGATTTAAGTCCGATGTGAAAACCTTAATAGAAACTCTTTCTATTATTTCACTCTGCCATGGTCACGAGCTTATGGACTTGATTCCTATGATCATCATAGGGCTGCTCCTCATCCACCGAGGTAGATAGATTTCCTCTTGGTGCAATCCAATTCCTATAATGAACATGCTATATCCAACATATACCTCAGGGTTCCGAATGGCTAGGAGACCGAGTCATGGTGTAGTCAAACTATAACACCGTCAAGGTGAGCTGTCGATGCACCTCAGCTTAAAGAACCAGACACACCACTACAGCTTCAAGTCAATCATCGACGAGAATGGTAGACTTCCTTATGACTACTTGAGGTGGTCACGCTCAGTGCCCTTATTCTTTAACGAGTACCTATACTCTCACTTCGGTGTCTCTACACCATAGACTCAAGACTCATCTACTATGAAGAAGCGACTGTACACCAACCTTCCGAATCAATCACCAGCCTCATGATGATCCTATGGTCAGGAGCATTTTATGAGTTAATAATAAAAATTCTTGTCTTAAATTTTCAACTCTTGAAAATAAGAATTATCATTACCATTAACTCAAGGGATGTACACAGACACTAAATATACATTTATGATAGGAAATAATCCATTTTGTTATGTATAGTCAAAATTATAATTTTGCCCCTAGAAGTGTATTACAAGTGTCAGCCAATTCTGGCTTCTAGGGCACACATATCTAACAAACTCCCACTTGACCTAAAGCTAATTGGCTACAAATCTAAGTTCCATCTTTTCAAGATGGGCTTCGATCTTTTGCTAGCCCAATGGCTTTATAAGCGGGTCCACCGCATTGTCTATGGAGTCGACCCTCTTGACCTCGACGTAACCCTTCTCGAGGTAATCGTGGATGAGGTCGTATCGCCACTCTATGTGCTTAGATTTCTGGTGAGACCTCGACTCCTTAGCAAGGGCTATGGCACCATTGTTATTGCAGTATAGAGGAATGGCATCTGATGGCATCACTCCGATCTCTATGGCAAACTTTTTGTACCAAAATGCCTCCTTTGTAGCTTTTGATGCAATAATATATTTTGCTTCCATGGTAGAATCTACTATCACAGTTTGCTTGAAACTTTCTCAATTGACAGCTCCACCATTACACACAAATAGACTCCTATATGTTGACTTTGATCATCTATATCGAACATAAAATTTCAGTCTGTATACCCCTGGTCTTGGAGTTCTCTATTACCAAAGATCAATAACATATCCTTAGTTCTTCTCAAGTACTTAAGGATATATTTTACAAAAATCCGGTGTTCTTCACCTAGATTTGACTGATATCTACTCGTGACACTCATAGCATAGGCTATATCAGGTCGTGTACATAACATGGCATACATGAGGCTCCCTATTATTGAAGCATAAGGGATCTAGCTCATGCATTCTATTTTCTCAGATGTGCTAGGGCACATCTTCTTGGAAAGATGAATGCCATGTCAGAAGGATACTAAATCCCTCTTAGAGTTTTTCATGCTAAACCTCTTTAGCACTTCCTCTATGTACATCTTCTGTGAAAGTCCTAGCATCATATTCGGTCTATCTCTATAGACCTTAATTTTCAGAATAAAGGATGCTTCTCCTAGGTCTTTCATGGAGAATTCTTTAGATAACCATATTTTAACTATAGTCAACATGGGAATATCATTTCCAATAAGAAGAATGTCATCCACGTATAATACGATGAAGACAATAGCGCTCCCACTGACCATTTTTAAAGACACATGGCTCCTCTTCGTTCTTGATGAAATCAAATAATTTGATCATATTATTAAAATAAGTATTCCAGCTCCGAGATACTTGCTTAAGTCCATATATGGACCTTTGCAGCTTGCATACCTTGTGATCATCATCACTGGATGTGAAACCTAGCGGCTGTTCCACATAGATATCTTCCTCAAGATATCCATTTAAGAATATTGTTTTCATGTGTATTTACCATATTTCATAATCAAAATAGGCTGCAATAGCAAGCAATGTGCGAATGGATTTTAGCATAGTTACCGACGAAAAGGTATCCTGATAGTCAATGCCTTTGCATTGACTTTAACCTTTTGCCACTAATCTAGCTTTGAATGTCTCTATATTCCCATCTACACCAATCTTTCTTTTATAGATCTATTTACACCTAATAGATACTATACCTTCTGGTGGATCTATGAAGGTCCAGACTTAGTTTGAGTGCATCGAGTCAATTTCTGACTTCATTGCCTCTAACCATTTCTTGGAGTTGATATTCGATATCATCTCGTTATAGGTTTTGGGATCATCACCATGAACCCCATTACCTACAAGGAATATTTTCTCTATTTTCTTTGAAATAGTACCTAAGTACCTCTTAGGGGGATGGGAAATCATTTTTGATCTACGAGGTGGAGGAGGTAGTGATTGGATTGGCTTCACCTAATTTGATTCCATTTAGTCCTTAGCTCATTGCTCTTGTGAGACCTTCTCATCGAGTTTAATCAACTTTTCAATGTCGTGATCTTGAATAAACTATTTTTCAAGAAAGATGGCATGTCGACTCACAATCATATTATGATCTTTTGGAATGTAGAAATAATATCCTAATGACTCTTTAGGATATCCTATAAATTGAGCTCTGAAGGACCTAAAGTCTAACTTATCTGCTTGTTGTCTTTTGACATGAGCCGGACAATCCATAATTCTGAGATGACTCAGACTTGCTTTCTTACCATGCCATATCTCATACGGTATGGTAGGAATGATTTTAGAAGAAATCCTATACAGTAAGTATATTGCAGTTAACAAACAGTATCTCCAAAGAAAATCAAAGAGGTCTGTGAAGCTCATCATGGATCGAACCATATCTAATAGAGTCCGATTCCTCCGTTCTAAAATTTCATTGAGTTGAGGTATTCTAGGTGGAGTCCATTGAGAAACTATTTCATTTTTCTTGAGATAGTCCAGAAATTCTCAGCTAAGGTATTCACCTCCTCGATCTGATCGAAGAACCTTAATGGATTTTTCTATTTGCTTTTCCACTTCATGTTTGAATTCTTTGAACTTTTCAAAATCTTCAGACTTGTGTCTCATAAGATACACATACCCGTACCTAGATAAATCATCAGTAAAGGTTATGAAGTAGACAAAGTTGCCTCTAGCCGACACATCAAATGGGCTGCACACCTTAGTATGTACTAGGGCAAAAAGATCCATGGCCCTTTCCCTATGTTCTACAAAAGGGAGCTTAGTCATTTCACCATGAAGATAAGATTTACAAATTGGATATGACTTAGAAGTCAATGGACTCAATAGCCCGATTTTCTTCAATTTGTTAATCCTATCTTCTGCTATATGACCTAGTCTTAGGTGCCATAGATATCTATCATTTGGACTATCCCTAGGTCATTTCATGGTATTTACATTTTGCTCGATATTAAAAATAGATGCATCAATATGTAACTGATAAAGATCATTAATAAAGAAACCACTTGCAATCTTATTTCTTTCATAAAAAATATTACAATAGTTGTTAAGAAAACTAATTACATAGCCTTCTAATGCAAGGCAAGAAACAGAAATCAAATTATTGCTTACTGTAGGCATATGATAATAGTCTTTTAACACTAAGTCTAAACCAGATGGTAGTCGAAGAGGGTATGTTCCCATGGCCATAACAGCAACTCTTGCTCCATTCCAACATGTAGGATCATCTCACCATCCCTCAGCCTCCTGCTATCCTCAAGATCCTGCATGGAAGTGCATAAATGAGTACTAGAACTAGAGTCAAGCATCCGACTGGATGTAGATGAAACCATAAGATTATACTCAATAACGAGCATACCTCCAGAAGGATCTACCTCCTTCTTATTTTTTAGGGTGGCCAGATGGGTAGGATAGTTCTGCTTCTAGTGGCCATCATTGTTGCAATAAAAATACTTTCCTTTATCAGTGGTCTTCTTCTTCAGCTCTGCCTTTTTCTTCTTTCCTCCTTCCATCTTCTACTTTTTTACAGACTTCTTCTTCTTTTCAAAAGATTTTCTCTTGGAAGAAATCCATTCCATAGCAAGCACTGAGCCTTTAGAACCTTTCATAGAAAGCTCAGCGATAACCAGCATGTTCATAAGTTTTGCTAGAGAATTTTGAAGTTTATGCATATGATAGTTCATGATGAACTGCCCATATGCAGCAGTCAAGGATTGTAGAATTATATTATTCTGTAGATCCAAGTCTAATCTCACTCTAAGCTTCTCAAGCTCTTCTAAGTCCTTGATCATCATCAAATAATAATCTTGGACTGACTGCCCATCATGCATTTTAGCTTTGAATAATCGTTTAGTGACTTGATACTTGGCTGCACAACTCTATTCACCAAACATCTCTTATAGGTGAGCCAACATTTGGCGGGCAGTCCTGATATCTTCATGTTGGCACTGAAGCTCATCAGACATCGAGCCCAATATGTAATATCTGGCCTTGTTATCTTCATCCATCCATTTTTCAAGAGATGCTCTCTATTCAGTGGATGGATGAGCTGGTAAGGTGGGGGGTCCTGGTCTAATACATGAGTTAACTTCTCAAAATCCAAAATAATTTTGAAGTTTCGGAGCTAATTCTTGTAATTGGGTTCGGTCAGTCTATGGGTGTCTAGGATTTTTGCTAGTGGGTTGGATGTAGACATTTTTCTGTAGACAGTCAAAATTTCTAGTTAGATATTATAATTAAGACTTAAATAATTTATTTAGGATTTTAATTTTAAAATAAAGTAGCTTTCACTATTTTCTCAGATTCCTATACTTCCTCTATAGAGATGCAAAAATCTTCATGATTAATGATTTCTAGTGGGTGGTGCGGTCCCACCAATCGACTCATCACCTCACCTAACAGTTATTGGTGATGGGTTAGCCAATGAGTGAACAACTCTTGTTCAATGATTCTCTAATCATGGTGCACCCAAACTTGGTCTCTAATTCATGAATCTCATCATGCTCGGAATATTGATCCACTCCTTAGTTAAGTCAGACCCACCATTTGCACAGATTGGATTCCTAATTGAGTCTCTCATCGTATCCAAAATATTGAGCCCAATCCATCCTCCAACCTGTAGCATCCAATGCCTAATAGATATGGTTGCATCTTTTCGGTGTAATTGAACCACTGTAATCAGTCGAGAACAATCAATCCCAAAAAGGGCCCGCACATCTACAATGGTGGAAGACCTTAGACTTAATCTTTTCTTAGGAAGATTTGATTTAGGTCTCATTAAAGTAGACATGACATAGTCATAACTATTATGACTAACCTAGTGGCATGGGTTAGCTCAGATTATTGACCACTTCAGATCAGAACTGAGCCAACAAACATGGCCAGGTAAGTGAGACCGGTGGAAGGGATATGCCATTAACTCGATAAGAACGCATTCGAGTCGAGTAGCTCCCAATTAAAAATCAGTCGATCGTATCTATCAGACTTACCTTAGACACCAAATTATTGAGCCAGAACCAATCGAGTTAGCCTACAATCCAGACTCTAACCACTGAGCCTAATTAGGTCTTAGCTTGATCGATCACTCATGTGACTCGATCTTGACCCAGACTTAATCCTATTAGGCTGGTCAATTTAAGCACTATTGATCCCATCTAACCAACTCTTGATTTGATTTGATCAATCGCTTAGACCTAATTGAGCTACCCAAGCCCGAACCAAATATTATGAATATATCTTAGATCTAAAATTCTCAATTTTAGACCTAATTAATATTTTATAATTTTAATTATTAATTAAGTTAGGGCTCATAAATAAAATATGTAAATAAAATTCTAGGATTTCAGAATCTAGGATTTTGTAGAAAGTAAGTTTTTGATTTCTGATTAAGAACGAATGCATAACACCCCTACACATTATAAGAATACTCCATCGAATGGGAGGAGAGGGTATTTAAATCCAACTTTATTCTTATGATCAGACGGCCAAGCAGAATGCCTTAATCAGAAATATAAATCTACAAAACTAGTTAGATCTACATCATACATCTCACATATAAAATTAATCTAACTAAATACATGTTTTGCATACATCTCATGTATCATGTCATGAATATTTTTTAAATCTTAGTTATCTCATAATTATCTAAAAAATTATATTTAAATTGATCACATCAAAATAAATTCTAATCTAGATAATTATGTAGAACTATTCTACAACTAGTCTAAACATGCATTCATCATATCTCATATGATCTAAAAATTAAATAATTTTATTTTCTATTTTTTAAATTCTATTATAATATTTATAATCATTAAAAAATAAAAAATAAATATATCTAAAATTATAATTTAATCATAATAAATCATGATTATGCAAGACTATGTATAGAACTATTCTGTTTTGCAACTAGTCATGCATATTGTAGAACTTAGATCTATATTATTTAATTTTAATTTTTTTTCTAATTTTAGATCTAATCACATCTCATGTGATATCTGAAATCACCAATTATTAGATCAAAATAAACTAAAAATTAGAGGATCTGGCTCTGATACTAGTTGAAGGAAAAATCTTGATTTTTCGAATCAGGTTCGTTCAGATCTGATCGGATCAAGAGAAATATTTTAAAAAATTTTCTCATATATCCAGATCAGATTTGAGATGTTTTAGATCTAATTTTATTGATCTAATAAATAAAAGATGAAAATAAATTAAATCTAATCTAATTTATACCTTGATGTTGGGTAATCAGATTACCCATTGATGATCCTGCTGATTGCCTGAGGTTCTGGATCTAGCCACACAAGCACCTGGCCTCTACTAGTATCCACTCAGACTGAATCTAGAGATCTTCTCCTTCTTTATCACCTCTCCAAAAATTAAATTTGAATCTAATTTGGAGAATCTTCAAAACTTTTTTCAAAGATCTGTTGTCGTCTCTACAGCAGTGCTGCCTTCTTCCTTTCTCGTCAGCTTTTTCTTGCCTGGATTGCACCAAACTGAAGCCCAACTTGCCTTGGGCGTGGAGAGGAGAGAGAGGACTAGAGGATGGAATAGAAAAGGGAGATGGTTAGTCTTAGGGTGTGGCTAAGAGAAGACTATTTTAAAGTTGGACGCAGATAGGGTTTATATAGACCCTACTGCGCCATGCAGTGCCACATCATCCTGGCCAATCATGTTGCTTCATGCAGTTAGATCTAAATTTGATTGGTGGGATGACATCACCTGATCCAATTAGATGAGAGCCCCACTAATTCATCCTTAGATGGCACTTAAGACTGGTCAAAGTCTATAGTTATGGGCCACCTAAGTAGAAACCAAGAAGCAACCTAGAGTCCCATCCGTATGGGACTCCAGTCGTCCCTTTCCATGGGCACATGCCTCCCTAGGTGTACACCCCCTCCTTTCCAAAATCTAGCAAGGGGACAAGCACCTATCTACTCTCCGATAAGTGCATGACACATGGACAGATATCCAAGGGTCAAAAGTCAACATTTGACCAAAGTCAAAGACAAGAATTAGCAGATGACAAAAAATGATAGGTATTGTTTTAATTTTATCTAATAAATTAAGACAACCCTTTTCTAATCTGGGTAAGCTCCAGTCAGACCAAGTGAAGGTACCTGAGTGAGCAGAAATATATTTGGCTCAGTCAAGATAACTTTTAATGATAATATAAGGAGAACGTTAGGTTCAATCATGTGCTAGCATGATTTTTTTGAACCTAATTGAATCTAATTCAAATCAACTAAACTGGGTTAGTCTGATTGATGATATCTAGATCCAAATTCTTGTCTGTGTGATCTAGTTAGATTCAATTCTATGTGGTAATGGGATATGTCGTGATCTCTATTACCGACATCATCGAAACTCCTTTCGATGGATCAGAACTCTTCTGATTCAAACAACTAGAATGATTGATCATCTAAATCATTCTAATTACTTCCAAAATCTACCAGTGACATCTAGTAGTATATGGTAGCAACCCATCAAAACTAAAAATGAACCTCTTGGTGCAGCTACCTATGTGATTAAATTCATCTATCTTGAGCCCCGATCAGATTAGGGTTAAGGTGAACTCGTCAAATCCTAATTTCTATCATATAATTTAATCATTCGATTCAAGTTCGATGTGAAAATCTTAATAGAAACTCTTTCTATTATTTCACTCTGCCATGGCCATGGGCTTATGGACTTGATGCTCATGATCATCATAGGGTTGCTCCTCATCCATCGAGGTAGATAGATTCCCTCTTGGTGCAATCCAATTCCTACAATGAACATGCTATAGCCAACATACACCTCAGGGTTCTGAATGGCTAGGAGATTGAGTCATGGTGTAGTCAAACTATAACACCCTCAAGGTGAACTATCGATGCACCTCAGGTCAAAGAACCAAACATACCACTGCAGCTTCGAGTCAGTCATCGATAAGAAGGTAGATTTCCTTATGACTACTCGAGGTGGTCACACTCAGTGTCATCATTCTCTAACAAGTATTTATACTCTCGCTCTAATGTCTCTACACCGTAGACTTAAGACTCATCAACTATAAAGAAGTGATTGTACACCAACCTTCTGGATCAATCACCATCCTCATGATGATCCTACGGTCAGGAGCATTTTATGATTTAATAATGAAAATTCTTATCTTAAATTTTCAACTCTTGGAAGTAAGAATTATCATTACCATTAACTCAAGGAATGTATCACAGACACTAAATACACATTTTTGATAGAAAATAACCTATTTTATTATTTATAGTCAAAATTATAATTTTGCTCCTAAAAATGTATTACAAGGGTCAGCCAATTTTGGCTTCTAGGGCACACATATCTAATATGTACATGGGCTCGGTGAGTGCTTTCATGTATTGGGTTAGTCGAAAAGTTTTTTGGTCAAGCCTAATAGCTATGTACAAATACATAGGTTGTATTAGGATTTTAGAATGCTATGAATGCTGTGAAATACAGACCTTTTCTTCCTCAACTCTCTTCTTCCCTTCTCTCTAGAGTTGTCGCCCTAGGGTTCTTGAAGAAGGCCTAGAGAAGGAGGCGTCTCCCTCAAGTCCAAGGAGGGAGGCACCTCATCATAGATCCAGGTGGAGGATCAGTGGTTTACTATCCATAGAGAACATCATAGGTTTCTTCAGATCCATGCTAAAGATCAGGGGCTTCCACAACATGGTATCAGGGCTTGTAATACCAAAGATGATTGGCGTTCGAGCGATATCATGGAACATCAATTGGTATTAGGAAGAGGTGATTCCAGTTGATGCGCATACAAATTTATGCTGAAACAAATGCCAAAATATTTTTTATTAATTAATAAATTAATTATAATATCTCAATCATCAACAAGCTGATGATTGACTTTGAGACATAATTCTCAATACTACAACTATTGTAATTGATCTAGAGAATCCTTGACCTAGTCTAAGATAACAATTGACTAGATTTAGTCAATTCTATAATTAAGTCTATTCTTTAATCCTAAGTCTAACCCAATTAATGGACCTAACCCAATTCTATAATTAAGTCTATTCTTTAACCCTAAGTCTAACCTAATTAATGGACCTAATCCCACTAACCCATTTAATCCAATGTGTTATGGTTTGTGTCTTAGGATCTTCAATTTACAATCCTAAATCCTAATCAAACAACTTCTTAATTCTTAATTAAGTTTTAGGCTGAGGGTTGTGGTTCGACTTTTTGAAAATGATTTTCATGTTTGTAAAATATTTTTACAACACGGTTCTATCAATCGAGTTGCATGTTTAATTTATAATCAAAATGCAAGTAACATAAGCATGAATCTACTTTAGATCTAATCTAAAAAGGTTCATGTAATTGAAATAGTTTCAACACCAGTCAGCCATAAATTAACTTAGATAAAATATAACATATTTATGATTATTAAAATTAAATTAAAATATTTTTAATTAGATTATAAAATTTTTTATATCTAATCTAAAATTTTATGATCAATATTTTAGATCAGCACGTACTAGGACAACCTTTTCACTGTAAGGGATAAACCTTACAGTAGGACAACCTTATAGCAGTCCGTGCAATCTAAAAATTTTATTTTTAGATCTAAAATTATTTTAAATCTATTAAACTATAAATAAAATTAGATCAAATCTAATAAATTTATGATTACAAATAGATCATTACGAACTAGGACAACCTTTTCATTGTAAGGGATAAACCTTACAGTAGGACAACCTTGTAGAGTTCATGAGATCTAAATTTTTAATTTTAGATTTAATAATTAAATTATAAATTAGATATAATCTAATAAATAATCTAAATATATTCAATAAAATCATATAATAAGAACCTAGGCTCTGATACGAATTGAAGGAACTAGATCTAGGATTTCACGAGTAGATCTTGAAATCTTTTTAGGATCATGCAATGAAAGACTTAAATAAATTAAATATATATTTAAATAAATATAAAAATATTCTACATCTAAGATTTATTATATGATCAAGGTATGATATTAAATCAAAAATTTTAAAAATAAAGAAAAGATTAACATGTTGATCTCATCAACATGCTACATTACTACATCTAATGTAGCTATAGAATAACAGATTAGATCTAATACCTGAGCAAGTTAGATGTTCTAACTTACTGATCTGAGCTTGAGGATGAAGTTATGAGTCGTATAGGCTTTCAACCTCTAGGAGTCATCCACATGAGCCCACGAGCATGATTTGAGATCTTGATGCAGAAAATCAACGCAGTATGCTAGTACTGTGCTGATCTCTCCTCGACGGTCAATTTGATGCTTTCTTCTTTGAGACTTAGACTCTTCAAAATATTAGAAGAAAAAGGAAAGATTTTAGATCTGAGACTCTCTAAAAGAAATCTTAAAAGGAGGAGGAGAAGAGAAAATCAAAACAGCCCTAGAAGAAGATCCTCTTCTTCTTCTCTTTTCTCTCACCTAGACACCTAGTTTGGTGTCTATGAAAACCAATGCCCAAAGTCTCTATCCCTCTAATTTATACACACCTCAAAGCTTTCTTAATGATTTGGGTTCCAAAAAAATTTTAGCTAAAAATTCATCCTAAATAAAAGGATATACAGAGTCCAAGTTTGGTCAAAAACTCAGACAAGGAAAGGATATAATATGGCAAGTTGTTGGGGGGCCCAACTCTTGGGCACCCCCACCTCATTTCCTTCCATGGACCAGCAAAAGGGGTGCACAAAAATTTCTTCTTTTACCATGAAATTCAGAGAAAATAAAGAAGGTGTGGGCAGCATAATTAGAAGGAGGTGTTTTAGTTTATATGGATTCTACCTCATAGAATCCTAGATCAAAACTTACGTCTCTTTTTGACTTGGTCAACTACAAAATTACCATATGAGAAAGAGAGGGAGAGAGGAGGCATGCATGAAGATCAAGGGAAAGAGTATTTCCATGAAAAATTTCTAAAAAATAGGCATGGAGGGCGTGGAGAGCTAAGGTGGTGCAAGGTGGAATCCTAGTCTCATTAGGATTTCATCTATGACTTGGTCAAACATGATTTCTCAAACCAAATTAAATCAAAACCAAGTCAACCAAATTAAATTAGATTCTTATCCAATTAAAAATTTAATTTAATTAAATTAAATTAGATTTAATTTTAATTTAATTTTTTAATTAAATTAGAAAATTGGGTTGAACTAGGACTAATTTTTTCTTGCACTTGGCTTATCCAATAAGCCAATTGGACTTGATCCAATCAAGTCCAAACTAAATTTAATTAAATTATATTTAATTAGACTTAATCTTAGTCCTTTGGCTTAACCAAATTAAGCCAATTAGCAATCCAATTGCTATCGATCCTCCTGCAATGCTTGAACTAGGTTAAACATCAATCGTGTTGATTGTTTAATCCTAGAACGATTCTTAATCATTGATCAACCATCCGATTAGATCATAAGCTCTAATGTGTCTGACCTCATAGGTCTAGACCTAAGCCAATAGTATAAAAATAGATTCTTGTACCAATCGAAGTAACCATCTAGCAATGATATCCGACGATCGGATAGGTTGAATGTGTAGAATAACATCCTTAGAACCCATGCAAAAATAGTTTTCATATAATTCATCCCTTTGACCAAAATGCTCATAGGACACTGCAGAGTTCAACTATCAACTCTGATCAGGTTGTTTATATTGTATTTTAAAATATCGAATCCATCTAATTGATTACCCTGGCCATGATTTTGCTACATTGAAATACAGTGATACATTCTTCTCCAACTCTTAGAGTGGTCAATTCCATCTTGATCACACTCTAGCTTCATAAGTACTTTACTATGCCCAAAAGCCTTTCATTATTGAATTAGAAATTTAGTTAGTCCGGTACCAAAGCACAGTGAGTTGGTTGCATGTCACTAAGGCGATCTTAGGTCTAAGGGATAATTATATCTATATCCTATCGGAGACATTCTCGATAGTAAAATGCTCTGAAGTTGGTCACGTTCAATGATGATGTACCCATACATCTCATCTGTATGCCATATCAGTGTCTCCATATTTCTTGGTTAAGAGGATAATCAACCTATATGGCATACAACAACCTATGCTTGATAGATGTCATCCTAATTAATAGCCTATCATTTGGTTATGAATAGATTTAAGAACTAATCGATAAATTCTTTCTTTATTGAAGTTAAATAGTCCTAAAAACTTCATCACAATAATGGAGTTCATTAGAAGATGAATTCTTGCAATGAAAAATACCATAAATATATTTTATTAATGAATCAATTATAGATACAATGTAGTTCAACCGTCAACAGGCTGACAATTTATTCTGGAACATATTTTCTAATAACTGAACCACTGTATCCAATCAAGAACAATCAACATCAGGAAGGGCCCACACATCTATAATGGTGGAACACCTTAGACTTAATATTTTCTTAGAAAGATTTAATTTAGATCTCTTTAAGCTTAACTTGACTTAGTCATAACAATTACGACTAATCTAGTGGCATAGGTTGGCTCGAATTGTCAGCCACCTCAAATCAGAACTGGATCGATACAAATGATCAGGTAAGTGAGATCGGTGTAAAGGATATGTCATTAACTCGATAAGAATGCATTCAGATCGAGTAGCTCCCAATTAAAAATTAGTCGATCATATTTGTCAAACTTACCTTGGACACCAAATTATTGAATTAGAACCAATTGGATTAGCCTACAATCTAGGTTCGAACCATGAAGCAAAATTAGGTCTTGACTTGATCGAGTCACATCTCAATGTGATTCATTCTTTACCTAGACTTAATCCTATTAGGTTGGTCAATTCTAAGCTTTCTTTGATCCCACCTAACTAACTCTTGATTTGGTTTGATCAACCACTAGATCTAATTGAGCTACCCAAGTCTGAATCCAATTTTATGAATATGTCTTGGATCTGAAAATTCATAATTTTTAGATCTAATTAATTTTATAATCTTAATTCTTAACTAAGTTTTGGATTCATGAACAAAACATGTAATAATATCCTAGGATTTTAGGATCTAAGGTTTTGCAGAAAAATAAGTTTTGATTTTTGATTAAGAACGAATGTGCAGCACCTCTACACATCATAAGAACACCCCATTAAATGAAAGGAGAGGGCCTTTAAACCCTATTTTATTCTTATGATCAGACAGCCAAGTGAAACATCTTAATTAGAAATATAATTTCTACTACAAAATTAATTAGATCTAAATCATATATCGCATATATAATTAATGATCTAACTTATACATGTTTTGCATATATCTCATGTATCATAACTAAATTAAACATGCATGCTTTCAGATATGAAATATCACATATTAAATCTAAAAAATAAAATTTTAAATTTGATCACATCAAATAAAACTATTCTAGATATTTTGTAGAACTATTCTATAACTAGTCTAAGCATGCATCTTTCATATCTCATATGAAAAAATTAAAATTTTATTTTCTATTTTATAGATCTTATTATAATAATTATAATTTAAAAAAAACTAAATAGATCTAAAATTATTTTTTAATTAAATTAAAAATATGATTATGCTAGACTACACATAGAACTATTCTATACCTAGTCTAGTCATGCATCTCATACATTGTCGATCTAAATCATTCTAATTTTAATTTTCTGATTTTAGATCTAATCACATCTGATATGATATCTAAAATTTTTTAATATCAAATCATAAATAAAAATTAAATTAGATCTAAAATAGATCTGTTGAACTGTCAATCGGACTTTGATACCAGTTAAAGAAAAAAATCCTATTTTTCCATCATAGGATCGTTCAGATCTGATTGGATCTAAAAAAATATTTAAAATTTTTTTTCTATGATCCTAATCAAATTTGAGACATCTTAAATCTAATACTAAAGATCTGATATTAAAAATTAAAAATAAAATTTAATTTAATTTAATTTCATATCTTTATTTTGGATAATCAGATTATCCTACGATAATCTTGAGATTCTGGAAGGAGCCCTGCATGTGCCTGGTCTCTACCGATGTCCACTCAGGTAGAATCGAGAGGTCTTCTCCTTTTGAATCACATCTTCAAAAATTAGATCTGGATCTGATCTTGAAGTTCTTGAAAACTTCTTCGAAGAAGCAATGGACGTCTCTTTCAGCAGTGTTGCCTTCTTCCTGATCTGGGTGCCTTTCTTCCTTGCATTGCACTTGAACCCATGCCCAACTCCTTTAGGCATGGAGAGGAGAGAGAGAGAAATAGAGGGAGGCATTGAATAGAGGAGGGCAGTCTTGTGGTGTGGTGAAAGGAAGAAGCTCTCTAACCTTAGACGCAGATAGGATTTAAATAGATCCTATGGTGCCATGCAGTGCCACATCATCCCAGCCAATCAGAGGCCTTCATTCAATCAGATCTAAATCCGATTGATGAAATTGTGTCATCTGATCCAATTAGATAAGAGTCCCTCAAAAATCCACATAGGTGGCACCAATACTGGATAAACCAGAAGTCTTTGGTGACTAGGTGTTTAAATCCATCAAGGAACCCTGAAGTCCTATTGAGGATCCATCTCTTATCCACATGGGGCGCACACCTAGGGTGGCATGTGTGAGCTCAAAAGTGGCACTCTCAAGTCTTAAAAATATGGGAAGATAGATCATAGAAAGATAGAAGAAAGCCAGAAGAGAAATTAGTCCAGATAGCAAAGTTCAGAAACTGAGCCGGCTAACCCTGAGATTGAGTCGGCTAAGTTGGAAACTGGGCCGGCTCAGTCCAGGACTGAGTTGGCTATGTCTTAAGAGGAAAATCTAGATAGAAAGCAATATTTTTAGACTATTGGCATGGTACATAACTGAGTCAGCTCAATCTCAGACTGAGCCGATCCAATCGTAGGTTAGCCGGCTTAGTCTGAAACTAAGCTGGCTCAATTTTTATGGGTTTATTTTATGGACGTGGGATGTTTTAATTTTGGAGAATTTTTCTACGAGCTTGGGTCTTGACCCTTTTGTAAAGTATAAATACTGAAAATAGGTCAAGGTTGTATCATGAAATAAAGCTCTTTTCTCCTGAAAAACACTTATGCTCTCTTCCTCTCTTTTCTCTTGAATCCATTATTTTGCTTCCGCATTGATCCTAAGAGATTATTCCTTGTTGCTTGGCTAATCACCAGTAGCCACGTCGGTCCGAGAGAGGATAGTTTATCCCAATAATTGGTATCAGAGTGGTATTGCTTGGAAGGAAGGAAGACACCTAGGGTTACTACATCTAGGATCCATTGCATCAGATTTTATCCAAAATCTTTTTGTTTCTTCATTGTTTGTCTCTAGATTAAGATGGAGATTAGTTACACGGAGGGATGATGATACAGAAGGTTGAAAAGAGGATCTAGGGTATTTAGATCTTCTTTGAAGGATAGTGTTATTGGTGTGTGATCGAAGAAGGATGTTAGGGATCTATTCTTAACTTATTTGAAGTCATGAGATCGAGTGGATTCAAGGTGGATTTTGAGAAGTTCGATGAAAAGAGAAATTTTATCCTGTGGCAACAGAGGATAAAGGACTTATTGGTTCAGCAGAGGATCTACAAGGTCTTAACAAGAGAAAGGCCAAAAAAGATCAGTGCTGAGGATTGAAAAGAGTTGACGAAAATTGCTTTCAGCACAATCCAGATGTGCTTGGTTGATCAGATTTTGCCTGAGGTTTACATAGAGACTACGACAAAGGAGCTCTGGACAAGATTGGAGAACACATACATGGGAAAGAATATGACGAACAAGCTATGGTTGAAGAAACGTTGTATAGTCTGAGGATGCCCGAAGGTAGAGATCTTGTTGCACATATCCAAAGGTTCAATCGGTGTATTTTGTAGTGATGAGTTTGGATGTGAAGATCGACGAGGAGGATCGGGCATTGTTGCTATTATGTTCTCTCCCAGTTTCATATGATGATCTCATAATAATTTTAGTTTATGGGAAGGATATCCTAAACTATGAAGAGATTGTTAGTGTACTCAGATCAAATGAGCAAAGAGAGAAGATCTACAAAGAAGACCCTAAGTCTAAGATCTTGGCTATGAATGAAAGATAGGAAAGATCAAAGGAGAAGGCAAGAGGAAAATCCAAGGGAAGGTCGAAGTCTTGAGATCAGAGGAAGATATTGAAATGTTATATTGTCATTAGCCTGGATATCTGAGGAGAGATTGTCTCGTTTTGAGATCAGAAAAAGAGAAGGCCAGTAAGGAAGATGATACAGCTTCTATGAATAGTGAAGAAGGCTTGTTAGTTATATCAGATGGATTCATAGAGTGTCTTACTATGTGGATATTGGATTCAGCATGCTCACACCACTATTCTTCTCATCAGGAGTGGTTTGCTACCTACCAGAAGGCCGATGGTGGAATTGTCAGCCTTGAAGATGATCACCCATGCAAAGTAGCTGGAGTTGGCTCTATCAGGGTCAGAATGTACGATGGGATTATTCGTATATTATCAATTACCAAGCATGTATCAGAGTTAAAAAATAATTTGATTTCTTTAGGCTACTTGGAGTAGCAGGATTATGCTTTTAGTAGCCAGGTTGGGAGTGGATGTTTGAAAATTTTTAAGGAAGCTTTGATGGTGATGAAAGGTAGAAGACTGAGCAACAATCTTTACAAAATGGAAGGCTCAGTGGTAAATGATAGTGCAGAGTTGCTAGTAGCGGCACAGGAGGAGTAGATTTTATATCGACTATGGTACTATCGGATGGATCATATGAGTGATCGTGGGCTCACTGAACTTAGCAGAAGAGGTATGATCCTAGCTCTGAAGAAGGAGGACACAGATTTGTGTAAGCCATGTATCTTTGGCAAATAGCATAGGATAAAGTTTGCCAGAAGTACCAAGTGCAGTGAAGGAGTGCTGGATTTAGTGCACTCAAATGTGTGGAGACCAGCTCCTACATCAGCTAGAGTGGGGCAAGGTATTTTATCACTTTCATTGATGATTTCTCAAGGAAGGTGTGGGCTTATCTGATTAAAGAAAAATTAGAGGTGTTTGCCAGTTTAGAGCTTGGAGAGCTAAAGTAGACAAGGAGTCAAAGAGACAGGTGAAGTATCTGAGGTCGGACAATGGAGGGGAGTATACTAGCTTGGAGTTTTGGAGGTACTATGAGGAAAATGGCATCAAATGCCATTACACGGTGAAGATGACTCCTCAGTAGAATGGTGTCACAAAAAGAATGAACCAAACATTGATCGAGAAGGCATGAAGTTTGAGGCTACAGACATCACTTCCAAAATCTTTTTGGGGGTGGTGCCTTAACTTTTTCTTATTTTCTTATGAATAGGTTCCCACATCGTAAGCTGAATGGATGCATTCCAAAGGAGGTCTAAAGTGGAAAGCAAGTAGAGCTTGGCTACCTAAAGGTCTTCGGTTGCCCGACCTATGCACATATGGAGGCAATCGAGAGGAGCAAATTGGACCCAAAATCTTAAAAGATGACATTCATAGGATATTCACAAGGAGTCAAGGGGTACCTACCGTGGGACTCTCAAGCACAGAAGTCAGTGATCAACAGAAATGTTATCTTTGATGAGAAGAGCATTTTAAGAAGGTCTGGGATGGATGGAATTAGGAGACAAAGGTGAACAGCAGTGGCCAGTCTGAGATAGATGACATGCAGCTCGAATCTATGTATAGGAGTGTTCCTATTGAGGTGGAGCTGGGTAAGAGAAAAGATACTCAAATGAAAGACTGGCATGAAGTGCCAGTAGTTTAGATGGATGTACAAGATTAGCCACAAACATTAGGCAGAGATATGCTAGTGGGAGTAGCTTTGCATAAACCCCAGCATACTATCAGGAGACCAGTTAGATATGGCATTGATGAGATTATCTTTTATACACTTATCACTGCTAATGAAGATCAAAAAAATTATACAGAGGCTATGGAGAGTGAGGATCATGATTCATTGATGCAGGTTATGATGGAGGAGATGGAATCACTTGAAAAGAATCAGACATGGCAACTGATGGATCTTCTAGAAGGTGTTCGACCTATTGGCTTAAAGTGAGTGTTTACAAAGAAAGAGGCACCTTCAGAATAAGATGGAACAAAGTAAGACTGGAAGTAAAGAAATACTCACAAAGGGAAGAGATTGACTACACAAAACTCTTCTCTCCTATGGTGCATCATACATCTATTTGGATTTTGCTGTCACTGATGGCATAGTATAACATGGAGTTGGAATAGATGGATGTGAAGATGGCCTTCCTTCATGGTACATTAGAGGAAAGGATCTACATGAAGCAGTCAGAGGATTTCATGGAGACTAGATAGGAGGTTAAGATGTGTTTACTCAAAAAGTCTTTGTACGGCTTGAAACATTCCCCTCATCAGTGGTATTGAAGATTTGATAGTTTTGTTTTGAGCCTGAGTTTCAGTAGATGTGAACATGATTGTGATGTCTATGTCAAGGATGTAGATGAGGAGGTTACTCTGTACCTGCTACTGTATGTAGATAATATGCTTATAGCCAATAGAGGCATGGAAGCTGTGAAAAGACTAAAAAGAACATTATCATCTGAGTTTGTGATGAAGGATCTGGGTCCAATTGAGAAAATTCTTGGAATGAAGATTTGCAGAGATAGGTGCAAAGGAGTGCTCCATTTGTCATAAGAAAGATATGTCCAAAAAGTTCTATAGAGGTTTGAGATGGAGAAAGCCAAACCTACAGAGATGCCATTATCGAGCCATATATCTCTCTCCAAGTTACAAAGCCCCCAGTCTGAAGAGAAGAGAAAATACATGGAAAGAGTCCCTTATGCGGATGTTGTAGGTAATGTGATATACACTATGGTGTGCTGTAGATCAAATATAGCACATGCAATGAGCATGGTTAGTAGATACATGGCTAACCCTGGGAATGAACACTGAAAAGCATTGAAATGGATATTACGATATCTGCATGGAACAAGGGATTATGGTTTGGTGTTTAGTGGGCAGCTAGGAGGATTTGAAGATGGAGGTTTGGATCCTTTGGAAGGATTTGTAGATGCGAATTATGCAGAAGATCTTGATACAAAAAGGTCTACCACTGGATACCTCTTCTACATGTATGGTGGACTGATGTCTTGAAGATCAATCCTTCAGTCAATTACGGCCATGTCTACCATAGAGGCCAAGTATATTAAAATAATGAAGGTTGCGAAGGATGTTCTTTGGCTTAGAAGGCTGATTATTGAGTTGGAGGTGGAGCAGAGTAAGGTTACACCATTTAGTGATAGTCAGAGTGCTCTATTGTTGGCATAAAATCTAGTCTATCATGCATGCACAAAGCATATAGACGTGAGGTACCTGTTAGATGTGTGTCTTAGAAGCTAGATTGACTTTCACTTATAATACACTTCTAAAGATAATTTTATAATTTTGACTATAAATTAATTAATGGATTATTTTTCTATCACGGTGTGTATTTAAAAGTGTTTGTGATACGTCCTTCGAGTTAATGGTAATGACAATTCTTATTTTTAAGAGCTGAAAATTTAAGACATGAATTTTCATAATTAACTCATAAAATGCTTCTGACTGTAGGATCATCATGAGGATGGTGATCGATCCGAAAGGTTGGTGTACGATCGCTTTCTTAGGATAGATGTGTCTTGAGTCTATGGTATGGAGACATCGGAGTGAGAGTATAGATACTTGTTAGAGAATGAGAGCACTGAGCATAACCACCTCGAGTAGTCATAAGGAAGTCTACCTTCTCGTCGATAACTGACTCGATGCTGTAGTGGTATGTATGGTTCTTTGACTTAAGGTGCATCGATAGGTCACCTTAAGGGTGTTATTGTTTGACTACACCATAATACGGTCTCCTAGCCATTCAGAATCCTGAGGTATAAGTTGGCTATAGCATGTTCATTATAGAAATTAGATTACACCAATAAGAGGATCTATCTATCTCGGTAGATGGGGAGTAGCCCTATGACAATCATGAGATTGAGTCCTTAAGCCCATGGCCATGGCAGAGTGAAGATGATAAAAAGTGTTTCTATTAGGATTTTACATTGGACTCAAATTGAATGATTAATTCATATGATGGACATTGGGTTTGACGAGTTTACCTTAACCCTAATCCTATCGGGGCTCGAGATAGAAGAACCAAATCACATAGGTAACTACACTGAGAGGTTTGCTTTCAATTTTGATGGGTTGTCACCATATGTTGCTAGGTGTCACTGGTGGATTTTGCAAGCAATTAGAATAATTTTGATGACCAATCATTCTAATTGTATGAATTAGAAAAATTTTGGTCCATCGAAAGGTGTTTCGATGATGTCGATGATGAAGATTGTGATATATCTCATTATCTTATAGAACTAAACCTAACTAGATCATACAAACAAGGATTTGGATCTGGATGTCATCAATTGAGCTAATCCAGTTCAATTGATTTGGATTAGATCCAATCATGTTTAAGGTAATCATGCTAGCACATGATTGAGCCTGACTTTCTCCTTCTGAAATCTTTTTGATTCATTGCAACCAAGTTAAATTTGATTTGAGTCATTCTTATATTTTGAATGGATTTATTTTCTTCTGACTAGAATAAGTCTAAGTCAGATTAATTATAGAAGTTAAATCCATTCATAGTCAAATTGGACTAGGGTCAAAAGTTGACCTATTTGTGAGAATTAAGGGTCACCTGATCAGATGCTTTTAAAAAATGTTTTAGAAATCATTTTGATCTAATTGTTGGGTATGTGATAGAGCATGAATTATACATTGGGTGTACCAAATTTTTTGATTTTTAGAAGTGTCTAGACTAAATTATGATAGAGTTTGATTCAGATTAAACTCTTAAGAGAAGAGTCATAGGCACAGTGGACTCTTCCTTATCTATTCATGCCACCACCTTTTAGATTGATTTTTTGGCATCAAAATTAAATGGGATCTGAAGATTTTCGTGGAGATCAAGTTTAGGAGTCTCAATGGTCAAAAAAATGAGGATTTTGGACAAAGAGGGACTCTAACTTGATGCTATACTTTTGTATAAGAATCCTTGCGCCAAGGCTCTTCAAAGAGAAATATTTTTCATACCCAAAAGCTGCTATTATAAATATCCCATGCCTCTTCTATCCTCTCTCTCCCTTTGTTCTACATGCCTAAAAAGTTAGGCATAAATCTAAGAAGAAGATATAATCAAATTTATGAAAAGTTCAGCATCTATGCAATGGTCTTTGTGAGACGGACATGCTGCCTTCAAAATTCTTTTGAAGGACTTTCAGTTCAGATTCAGATTTGATCTTTGAAAAAAAAATTTGCAAGGAGAAGACATCTAGATCTTTCCCAAGTGGATACCGATAGAGGCCAGGTGCATGCATGGCTCCTTCCAAAACCTCAGGAAATATCAAGATCATCATAGGGTAATCAGATTACCCAAACAAGATATGATATTAAATCTGATTTAATTTTTATTTTAATTTTTAATATCAAATCATCATGATTAGATCTAAGAATTTTTAGATCAGATTGCATTGTTTAGGAATTTTTTAAAAAATCTATCTCAGATCTGATCAGATCTGCACGATCCTATGGCGGAAAATAGGGTTTTTCTTTTAACTAGTATTAGAGCCAGGTTAGCAGTTCTTCAGACTACTTTAGATCTGATTTTATTTTTGATTATGATCTGATATTAAAAGATTTTAGATGTCACATCAAATATTATTAGATCTAAAATTAAAAAATTAAAAATTAAATAATTTAGATCTAATATGTATAAGATGTATGACTAGACTAGGTATAGAATAGTTTATGTGTAGTCTAGTAATATCATATTTTTTATTTTTGTTAAACATAAATTTTAGATTTATTATTTTTATTTTTTGATGTTATAATTATTTTAATCAGATCTAAAAATAAAGTAAAGTTTTTAATTTTTGATTTATTCATATGAGATATGAAAGATGCATGCTTAAAACTAGTCATAGAAATAGATCTATAAGATGTCTAGAATAGTTTTATACTTGATGATGATCAAATTTAAAATTTTTTATTTTTAGATTTAATACTGTGTATTTTAGAACACTAAAGTATGCATATTTAATTGAATACATGAGATGTGTGTACAAGACATGATTAGCTTAGATCTTTTTTATATGTGAATATATGAATCTACACTTTTTTTTTAGTAAAAATTATATTTCTGATTAAGGAGTTCTCCAAGGCCATCCAATCATAAGAATAAAGTAGGATTCAAAGGCCCTCTCCTTTCATTCGATGGGATGTTCTTATGGCATGTAGGGGTATTGCACGTTCATCCTTAATAAAAAATCAAAACTTATTTTTCTACAAAATTCTAGATCCTAAAACCCTAGGATTTTTATTACATATTTTGTTCATGAACTCAAAACCTAATTAAGAATTAAGATTACGAAATTAATTAGATCTAAAAATTATAAATTTTTAGATCTAATATATATTCATAAAATTGGGTTCAGACTTGGGTAGCTCAATTAGGTCTAACAATTGATCAAACCGAATCAAGAGTTGGTTAGGTGGGATCAAAGAAAGCTTAGATTTGACCAGCCTAATAGGATTAAGTCTGAATCAAGATCGAATCACATTAAGACGTGACTCGATCAAGTCAAGATCTAATTTGGCTCTGCGGTTCAAGTCCTGGATTGTAGGT
>QRFJ01001460.1:329679-354850 GCA_006176705.1 Cocos nucifera | reverse complement strand
ATGAGAAGAGCATCTTGAGGAGTTCTGGGATAGATGGAACTAAAAAAATAAAGGTGAACTATGGTGGCCAGTCAGAGAATGATGGCATGCAGATTACATCCACTTATAGGAGTATTCCTATTAAAATGGAGCTGGGCAGAAAAGTATTGTCTCAGATTGAAAATCAGCATGGAGGGTCAATAGTTCAGATTGATGTGCAGGAGAAGCCATAGAAATCAAGCAGAGATGTGCCAGTGAGAGTGGCTTTGCATAAGCCCCAGTGTACTATTAGGAGATCGATCAGATATGGCGTTGATAAGATTATCTCCTATGCACTCATCACTGCTAATGGAGATCCAAAGAATTATGCAGAGGCTATGGAGAGTGAGGATCATGATTCATGGACGTAGGCCATGATGGAGGAGATGGAATCACTTGAGAAGAATCAGACATGGCAACTGGTGGATCTTCCAGAGGGTCCTCGACCTACTGGCTCAAAGTGGATGTTCAAAAAGAAAGAAGCACCTTTAGAATAAGGTGAAGTCAGATTCAAAGCAAGGCTGGTAGCAAAGGGATACTCATAAAGGGAAGGGATTGACTATATAAAAATTTTCTCTCCTGTGGTGCATCGTACATCCATTCGAGTTTTGCTGCCACTGGTGGCACAGCATAACATGGAATTGGAACAGATGGACATTAAGACAGACTTCCTTCATAGGACTTTGGGGGAAAGAATCTACATAAAGTATCCAGATGATTTCATGGAGATGGGACAGAAAGAAAAGATGTGTTTACTCAGGAAGTCTTTGTGTGGCTTGGAACAATCCCCTCGTCGGTGGTATCGAAGGTTTGATAGCTTTATCTTGAGCCTAGGTTTCAGCAGATGTGAACATGATTGTTGTGTCTACGTTAATGATATAGATGAGGAGGATGCCCTATACCTATTATTATATGTAGATGATATGCTCATGCCAGTAGAAGCATGGATGCTGTGAAAAGATTGAAAAGGACATTATCATCTGAATTTGAGATGAAAGATTTAGATCCAGCTGAGAAAATCCTTAGAATGGAGATTTGCAGAGATAGGTGCAAAGGAGTGCTCCATTTGTCACAAGAAAAGTATGTCCAAAAGATTCTAGAGAGGTTTGTAATGGAGAAGGCCAAATCTGTAGAGACGCCATTACCGAGCCATATGTCTCTCTCTAAGTTACAGTGCCCCCAATGAGAAGAGAAGAGAGAGTACATGGAACGAGTTCCTTATGCAAATGTTGTAGGCAGTGTGATGTACACTATGGTGTGCTATAGACCAGATATAGCACATACTGTGAGCACGGTTAGTAGGTACATGGCTAACCTTAGAAAGAAATACTGAAAAGTATTGAATGGATATTGAGATATCTGCATGGAATAAGGGATTATGGTTTGGTGTTTGATGGACAGCTGGGAGAATTTGGAGAACAATCTGTAAAAATGTGTGAAGGTTTAGGTCCTCTGAAAGGATTTGTTGATGCAAATTATGCTGGCGATCTTGATACAAGGAGGTCTACTACTAGATACCTCTTCTACATATAAGGTGGACTAGTGTCTTGGAGATCAATCCTTCAGCCAATCATGACCTTGTCTACCATAGAGATCGAGTACATTGGGATAACGGAGGCTGCAAAGGAAGCCCTTTGACTTAGGAGGCTGATTGATGAGTTGGGGGTGGAGCAGAGCAAGATTACACTATTCAGTGATTATTAGAGTGCTCTATTGTTGGCACAGAATTCAGTCTATCATGTGCGCACAAAGCATATAGACGTGAGGTACCATAGGATCAGAGAGCTAGTAGAGGAAGGTGAAATGAAACTGATGAAGGTCCATAATAAGAAGAATCAGTCTGATGAACTTATGAAGGTACTTTCCAGAGACAGCTTTCAGATATGTGTGGCATGAATGGATTTGTTGAGAAGAGATGAGTTCATAAAGACTTGAAAGCACTAAGGTGGAGAATGTGAGCTCAGAAGTGGCACTTCCAAGTCTTGTAAATATGAGAAGATAGGTCATGAAAAGATGGAAGCGAGCCGAAAGAAGAATCAGTCTCAATAGTAAAGTTCAGAAACTTGGTCGGCTCACTCTAAGACTAAGCCAGCTCAGTTGAGAATTGGGTTGGCTAAGTCTAGGATTGGGTTAGCTAGGTCTCAGAAGAAAATTCAGACAAAAAACAGCATTTTTGGGCTATTGGCATGGTACACAACTGGGTCGGCTCAGTCCGAGACTGGGTCAACTAGGTCTCAGAGAAAAATCTAGATAGAAAGCAGCATTTTTAGGCTATTGGATAGTACACAACTGGGTTGGCTCAGTATCGGACTGAGTCGACCTAGTTGTTGGTTAGTCGGTTCAGTCTGAAACTGGACCAGCTCAGTTTTTATGGGTTATTATTTTATGTACGTAGGTTATTTGGATTTGGAGAGTTTTTCTATAAGCTTGGACTTGACCCTTTGTAAAGTATATATACTGGAAACAGGTCAAGGTTGTAAGTGTGCTGAAATATACTGAATAAAAGCTCTTTTCTCCCAAAAATCTCTTCTTCTCTTCTTCTCTATTTTGTGATTTATTTGATCGTGCTTCCATAGAGATCTCTAAGAAGTACTTTCTTGATTGCTTGGCTAATCACCGACGGCCATGCCGATCGATGTGGGAAGAGCGCATATTCTCAATACTTTCAACGAGCAGTATAACCCGCAAGACCTCAGAGCCAACCTCGACCTACTAGAAGAAAAAAAAGAGGAAGCCCAAGTTCGGATGGTGGCTTACAGGCGAAGGATGGCCCGATACTATAACTCCAGAGTCAGAGGTAAAATGATCAGAGTGGGAGACTTAGTACTTCGATGAGCCACCATCTCTCAGCATCAGAGATAAGAAAAGCTTGCCCCAAATTGGGAAAGATCCTACGAGGTCATGAAAGTCGTCCAACCCTGGACGTACTAATTGAAGGAACTTGGGGGGGCAGACCTACCTCGATCATGGAATTCAGAAAATCTACAAATGTATTATCGATGATTTGATTATAATAAAATCTCCCTACTTCAACACCCTAATCTTTGTTGTATATCGGTGATAAAGGGGGACTATCCTCTGAACTTGATCTCACGATAAATACAGCCCGTAAGGAACAAGAGGAGAACTTCGTCCTAACATGAGCAAAGTTGAAGGCCTCATTCATTTTAGATGAGATGAGGAAAAAGGCCCTAACAACAACTTTAATGTGCCTCTATAGACTGTTAGGAATAGGAGGAGAACCTCATCCTAATGTGAGCAAAGTCAAAGGCCTCATTCATTTTAGACGAGATGTGGAAAGAGGCTCTAACAATGGCTCTAATGTGCCCTTATAGCCCATTAGGAATAGGAGAAGTACCTCATCCTAACGTGAGCAAAGTCGAAGACCTCGTTCATTTTAGATGGAAGGATGGAAGAGACCCCGACGATGGCCCTAATGTGCCCCTATAGTCTGTTAGGAATAGGAGAACCTCATCCTAACTGAAAGGAATATGCCCTCAAGCCAATCAAAAATTTATTTTTTGGACTATTCTTTATCTTCCAAACTCATGTAATAATATTTTAAAATAATAAATAAAGATACTTATTTCATCATATACAGTGTCTTATTATTTATTTAAGATTATGATGAATCCTATAAATTAAGGCTATAATTTTAGGATTATGATGAGATTATACCAGTGTGACCTAAAATCTTAAAATCCTAATTTAAATATTCTTGGTCGATGGAATATTGAGTTGGGGATCAATGCTTTTAGTAAGACTAGCACATCCTTTGTATGCACGATTGAGAGGATGATTGATCTCACAATCACTTCTGTATGACACTAATACAAAGATGTGGGTGCTTATTAGAGAATAAGTTCACTGAATTGATCCAAGTCGAGAATAACTAATGGAGTCTTATCTACATGTCAATAGATGATTCTTATGGTAGAATTGTGCATGTAATCCTTTGATCTGAAACTACCATAGAACCTTATATATATGAATCCATATTTTGGTTCATACTCATTCATGACTCTGTCATGTATAGGATGATCTGGATATGGTGGATTATATATGAAGGTTGTGAGTAGATTAACATAGAATCGATCACTCCAGGTAAGAGGAAATTGCATTCTGCCTGCTTCAAACAAATGATGATTCAGGAAGACTTTGATCAGAGCATGATGAAAATTAGAAATGATTTCTAATGTTTCATTAAATGAATCATCATCATAAGATTGAAAGAGAAATGAATATATTATTGGGTTTGACATATTTTCATGCCCAGAGTCATATTCAGGATGTAGGATGATTGAAGGATCGAGTTGCATGATAACTTTCCATTGAAGGATATTTTTGATATTTTGATCAAAATTTTACATCTTTCGAAAAGTCATGATACGTTGCTAGACATCAATCATGTCCTATGAGTTTGATCAAATTTAAATTTTTTAATTTAATCATTAAATTAGAAAGTATTCTAATTGGTCAAATTGGGTAGGCAAGTTTTGACCTAAATCAGTTTGGTTGAGTTCTAGCCAGATTAGGTTGAATCACACCCAAATCCACTACTAGCTAGATGTGGAACCCAATGGGTCACACACAAAGGGAATTGATTAAGGATCTAATTAGATTAGATGATGTTTGCTGGTTGAACATGCTAGCACATGTAGCAAACCCAAGCACCTAGATTTGAATCGGATTCCAATCAGCTTCCAATTTGGGCTAATTAAGGTCTGATTTGAGCTAAATTGGATTTGGTCTTGAATTGGATTAACTTAGATTGACTGAGCTTTAGATGGGGCATCACATACTAGAATCCCATGCGCTAGAGAGTCTCTCTCTTGTGCATGGAAAGTCTTTCATGTGCAAGAGTCCTTGGCGCATGGGTTTATGTAGGCGCCTATCTTCTTTGACTTTTCCTCCCTTTTCCATGTCGTGTAAATTTACATATGGGCATGGACATCAGATATGGGGTGCAGAAGAGTCCTTCTATAGGTTAAATACTATGTTATCTAATTAATATTTACATGAGAAGGGACTCCTTGCCACCCACTCTTCCAGGACTCCTTGCCTCCCACTCTTCCTTGGCTTCTCTTGGACCAAGGACTATTCAAAGATTATCTCCATGGCATTTTGCTGAATGGGCATCCCATATTAAGGCCATTGGATGACCTACTTATCTGATCTAATGGTTGAATATGATGGTGCCAAAAATGAAAGCCCGTGACTCTTCATAAATAACATACGTAGAATTAGTCCGAGAGACCTTCTGCTTTAAGGCACCTCTTGGACTAAGTCTACATGTTGTTATTATCTGATGAGGCATGAGATAGGCTGATGAGACATAAGATAATAATATGGAAAGGGTGCAAGAAATTGTGATGGCACCCCTACGTACATTATAAATAGAGGTGCGCACGAGAGTCCAATAATTCAGAAAAATTATCTTTCTTTCTTACAAGTATTTTTTTATTATCCAATTTTCTTTCTTTTCTTCTCATATCTAGATCTTGTCCTTATAAGGATAAGAAGTCATCTTAAGACCAAGAGATTAGGAAGAAAATTTAAGAAGACAAGGGAAAAGGAAAGAAAGGTAAGGAGAGGCAAGGAATGTGACATAAAGGCTAAGGAAGGTCTTGCCCATTTAATTAAATTTTTTATTATTAGAATTTTAATTATATAAATCAGAGGTGCTGGTGTCTTGATCAAGTCTCTGTGTGGGTCAACGTTAGAGAGTGAACACGTCGCACCTGGTGGAACCCCTGACGGACTGCTGTTGGCAATTAGGATCAATTCAGGGTTTAGCGATAAGAGGTATGTTCTAATACTTTCTTTTATATTACAAATGCATGTTAGATGATTTAATTGCTAATAAGGTGGTCCTAGGGTTTGGGTTTGGTTTATATGATTTCATAATTTTGCTTTGAAAGCTGTGCTTTTGCCCTGTACACCAATTCCTTCAGTGGTATCAGAGCAAGCATTATATGGTTAAATCATATATTGCTTTGCTTATATTATAATGGCATAAATGAAAATATGATATGACCTTTTTATTTGCATGTTTTTTATATGATGTGATCATATTTTTATTTTTATTTATCATAGTGAGATTATGATGTATATATTATTCTATAAAGGTAGCCCTAACATAGTGGAAAGTATTCACTATGTATTGATGGTTATCCTAGAATAATTATACATATTAATATATATATATATATATATTTTATCATAATTGATATTTTCATGCATTTAGTTTGATTTTAATCAGAATGCGCATCGAGACCATTTAGATCCTTCTTTAAAATTATATTAAATTGTAATGTAATTAACCAATAGCTGAGTCACTCTGGATGTCTAATTGGTCAATCGGTGTCTAGAAAAAGTGGTTCATGATTGGTAAAGAGAACATGATTTTTTAATTGATTCCATTGTCTGACCTAGCTAATTTATTGATGTTTGAGGAAAGCAATGGGGGGACTCCCAATTCTCTCCCACTTACCTGGCCGATTCAATTAATTTAATTTTAGATTAAAATGCTTAGTTTTATATTCACTACATTAAGGCCTTCCTTCATGCTAGGTTCTTATTATGTCCTGAACCATATTAGTTTTGTTGTGTAACCACAAGATCTATCATGAGAAATAATGTAATATTAATCTGGTGCATTGAGATCTTACAGTATTTTGAATATACTGCTTTGTTGTGTAACCACAAGAGCAGTTATATTTCATTTTGACAATATAGAAATAAAGGGTTCTACTTAACTAAAATATTAAAGTTTGTTGTGCTAACACAAGGCTATTAATGTTTTAGAGGCAAGCATTTTTTTATTAAGAGTTGCATAAAATGCAATTGGAAAGAGTTTCCTACCTTTGAACTTATAACAGATTTGTTGTGCAACCACAAGACCTTTTATAAAGAATTAGGGTCTTATTCTCACTAAGAAAATCAATTAGAGGATTATGATTTTTGATTAAATAGTGAGAGATATAATTAAATTAAAATCCTAATTTAATTATGTATGACATCATGAGTTGTTTGCTTATGTATTGTTCTTTATTATGCAGATTAAATGGCTTCTTCACTTTCATAGCATTCAATTTTGGATTTAAATAAATTAACTAATCTAAATTATGTGGACTAACTGAGAAATCTAAAAATAGTACTCAGTCAAGAAAAACTCTCCTATAATCTTGATGCCCCTGTTCCTAAGCCATTAGGAAAAGATGTCATAGATGAAGATAAGTCCATATATAAGATGTGGTAAAATGATTTTCTTACTGTCAAATGCATCATACTTGCCTCCATGAGTAATGAATTACAGAGGCAGCATGATGGCATGGACACTCAGTCCATATTGCTCAATCTGAAAGAGCTTTATAGAGAGCAAAGTAGGACTACTAGATATGAGATATCTAAGTAATTATTTCATGCAAGAATGACAGAAGGAACATCTATACAAAATCATGTTTTGATGGTAATTGACCTAATCACTCGAATAAGTCAATTAGGTTTTGTTATGGATGGAGAGTTAAGTCAGGATTTGATCCTGCAATCACTCCCAGAATCATTTTCTTAGTTTGTCGTGAACTATCACATGAACAAACTGAATTCTTCCTTACCTGAGCTATTAAATATGCTCAAGATAATAGAAAGCCATATCAAGAAGGATAAGGCTCCTCTTCTACTTGTGGATGGGATCTCCAAGAAGAAGATAGGTAAAAAGGGTTCAAAGAAGAGGCTGAATCCTAAAGATGGTATAAATAAGAAGAAAAGGGGAAGAAGGTCTCTGGACAAATGACCTATTTTTACTGTGGCAAAACAGATCATTGGAAGAGGAATTGCAAGGCTTACCTTGCAATCATGAAGTCTATTGCAAATAATGTACCAAAAGATATGTATGAAATACATACTATATTGTCATTAAATTTTTCCATTTCAAACTCTTGGGTATTAGATACCGACTGTGGTTTTCATATCTGCAAATCATTACAGGGGATGCAGAAAACTAAGTGTTTGAAGAAAGATGATTTCAAGCTCTATAGTGCTGGAGGAGAGTCTATCCAAGCAGAAGCTGTAGGGACAAATATATTGAAGTTACCTTATGAGAAGATCTTAGAGCTTACAAATTATTATTATATGCCTAAGATCATTAGAAATATTATATCTATACCCTTGTTATTAAAACAAGGTTATAGTCTTAATGTAACGAGCGAAGGTTGCTCAATCAAATATTCTAATGAAAATATTTGTTTTGGCATATTTAGCAATGGTTTGTTGACTCTATGTTTGGATGACAATATATTTCATATTGATGAAAATAGAAAATGTAAGAGAGATGACATAAATAATACTTTACTTTGGCATTATCGATTAGGTCATATTAGTGAGGCTAGGATTAACAAGTTATACAAAGAAAAGTTCTTTGATCTTTTTGATTATGAATCATTAGGAACTTGTGAATCATGTCCTCATGGGTAAAATGACCAAGATTCCATTTAGTGGACATGGAGAAAGGACAAATGAGTTATTAGGACTTGTACATATGGATGTATGTGGTCCTATGACAACTCAAGCCAGAGGAGGATACTCTTATTTTATAACATTCACTGATGATTTATCTAGGTTTGGATATGTGTATCTTATGAAACACAAATCAGAAGCCTTTGATAAATTTAAAGAGTATCAAAGTATGGTCGAAAAACAAACTGGACAATGTATAAAAATTCTTCGAACTGATCGGGAAGGAGAATACTTATCTAGTAAGTTTCTAGACTATCTTAAAGTTAAAATAATTCTCTCTTAATGGACACCTCCTTATATACTACAATTAAATGGTGTAGTCGACAGAAAAAATCATACCTTATTAGATATGGTTCGATCCATGATGTGCTTCATTGAATTACCTATTTTTTTTTGGGATCATGCCCTAGAGAACATAATTTACATCTTGAATAGGGTACCTTCTAAATCTATATCTAGAATTCCATATGAGTTATGGAGACGCAAGAAACCTAATCTTAAGTATCTTAAGGTATGGGGTTGTCCAGCATATGTCAAAAGAAGGTTTGGACATAAGCTTGATGCTAGATCAGATAGATGTCTATTTATTGGATATCCTAGAGATAGTATAGGATATTTATTCTACCACCCTACTGAATAAAAAGTGTTTGTAAGTAGGCATGCCACTTTCATGGAAAAAGAGTTTATCCTAGAAAAGGGTAGTGGGAGAAATATTGAACTTAGTGAAGTTCAAGAAAAATAAATAGAAATTTTTCAACCAAATAATCATATAAATATAAAAGAACCAGAATACATAACTCCTATTTATAGGTTTGATAGAGTATGATATATACCTATGAGGTACGGGTTCATTATTAAGAACAATGAAGTCCAAGTCATTGAGAATAACGAACCTCTGACCTATACGAAAGCAGTCAAAAGTAAGGACTCTAACAAATGGCTGGCTGTCATGTAATCCGAAATGGACTCCATGCACACCAACAAAGTATGGACTTTGGTGGATGCACCAGAGGATATAAATCCTATTGGATGCAAATGGATTTTTAAGAAAAAAATTGGAGCTAGATGGTCAAATTGAAACCTATAAGGACAGATTGGTGGCTAAGGGTTTTAGGCAAAAATAGTGGATTGATTATGATGAAATATTTTCACCTATTGCCATGCTCAAATCTATTCGGATTATGCTTGCTATAGCAGCATACCATGACTATGAAATATGGCAAATGGATGTAAAGACTGCCTTCCTTAATGGTTTCCTTGAGGAGGAGGTCTATATGTCATAGCCAAAGGGATTTGAGTCAAATGAGAGATCAAATCAGGTATGCAAGCTTAAGAGATCCATTTATGGATTAAAGCAAGCATCAAGGAGTTGGAACACTCGCTTTGATGTAACAGTCAAAAGAGTTTGGTTTCATCAAGAATGTGGATGAACCATGTGTGTACAAGAAGAACTAGTGGGAGTACCATAGTTTTCTTAGTTCTATATGTAGATGACATACTCCTCATTGAAAATTATATCCCAATGTTGCAATCAGTCAAATTATGGCTATCAAATAAGTTTTCCATTAAAGACTTGGGAGAAGCATCCTATATACTAGGAATAAAGATCTATAGAGATACATCTAAGAGGATGCTAGGCTTGTCCCAATCAAGGTACATTAACTTAATACTGAAAAGATTTAGTATGGATGGAAGTAAAAGAGGTTACTTACCCATGAGTCAAGGCATACATCTCTCTAAAAAGATGTCTCCAAGACACCTGAGGAGAGAAATAGAATCAGTTCTATTCCTTATGCTTCAGTTGTTGAATCAATAATATATGCCATGTTATGTACAAGGCCTGATGTTGCCTATGCCTTAGGCATTGCAAGTAGATTTCAGACTGATCCAGGAGAGGATCATTGAAAAGCTGTGAAAAATATTCTTAAGTACTTGCGAAGAACTAAAGATATTTTCTAGTGTATGGTGGTTCTGATCTTAAACTAGAAGCATATTTTGATTCTAGTTTTCAATCAGACCTAGATGATAGCAAATTTATTTCAAGGTATGTCTTTACTCTGAATGATGGAGCAGTAAGTTGAAAAAGTACTAAGCAATCAACTGTAGCTGATTCAACCACTGAGGTAGAATACATAGCTGCAAGTGAAGCCACTATGGAAGCTGCCTGGATAAAGAAGTTCATCACTGAATTGGGTGTTATTCCTGAAATTAAGAATCTAGTACCACTTTACTATGATAATACTGGAGCTATTGCTCAAGCAAAGGAACCAACGTCTCATCATAAATCCAAACACATTCTGAGATGCTTCCATCTCGTTCGTGAAATTATTAAAAGACAAGATGTTGTCATAAAATGAGTAGACACAAAGAACAATATAGTAGATCTATTCACTAAGGCTTTACCACTGCAACTGTTTGATCACCACCTTGATTGTATGGGATTAAAATATAAGGGCGATTGGCTTTAGTGCAAGTGGGAGATTGAAAGGAATATGTCGTTAAGCCAATCAAAAATTTATTTTTTGGACTATTCTTTGTCTTCCAAACTCATGTAATGATATTTTAAAATAATAAATAAAGATATTTATTTCATCATATGCAGTGTCTTATTATTTATTTAAGATTATGATGAATTCCATAAATTAAGGCTATGGTTTTAGGATTATGATGAGATCATACCAATGAGACCTAAAATCTTAAAATCCTAATTTAAACATTCCTAGTCGATGGAACATTGAGTTGGGGATCAATATTTTTGGTAAGATTAGCACATCCTTTGTATGCTCGATGAGAGAGTGATTGATCTTACAATCACTTGCGTAGGACACTAATACAAGGATGTGGGTGCTTATTAGAAAATAAGTTCACTGAATTTATCCAAGTTGAGAATATCTAATGGAGTCTTATCTACATGTCAACAGATGGTTCTCATGGTGGAATTGTGCATGTAATCCTTTGACCTGAAACCACCATAGAAACATATATATATGAATCCATATTTTGGTTCATACTCATTCATGACTCAGTCATGTATGGGGTGATCTGGATATGGTGGATTATATATGAAGGTTGTGAGTAGGTTAATATACAATCGATCACTCCTGGTAAGAGGAAATCGCATCCTGCCTGCTTGATGATTCAGGAAGACTTTAATCAAAGCATGATGAAAATTAGTTTCTAATGTTTCATTAAATGAATCATCATTATAAGATTGAAAGAGAAATGAATATGATATTGGGTTTGACATATTTCCATACCTAGAGTCATATTCGGGATACAGGATGATCAAAGGATCTAGTTGCATGATAACTTTCCACTGAAGAATATTTTTGGTATTTCCATCAAAATTTCATATCTTTCGAGAAGTCACGATACATTGCTATACATTAATCATGTCCTATGGGTTTGATCAAATTAAATTTTTTTAATTTGATCATTAAATTAGAAAGTGTTCTAATTGGTCAAATTGGGTAGGCTAGTTTTGACCTAAATTAGTTTGGTTAAGTTCTAACCAGATTAGGTCAAATCAAATCCAAATCTACTGCTGGCTAGATATGGAATCCAATGGGTCACACAAAAAGAGAATTGATTAAGGATCTAATTGGATTAGACCATGTTTGCAGGTTGAACATGCTAGCATATGTAGCAAACCCTAGCACCTAGATTCGAATCGGATTCGAATCAGCTTCCAATTAGGGCTATTTAAGGTCCAGTTTGAGCCAAATTGGATTTGGTCTTGAATTAGATTAACCTAGACTGATTGGGCTTCAGATGGGGCATCACATACCAAAATCTCATGTGCCAGAGAGTCTCTCTCTTGTGCATGGGAAGTCTTTCATGTGCAAGAGTCCTTGGCGCATTGGTTTATGTAGGTGCCTACCTTCTTTGACTTTTCCTCCCTTTTCCATGTCGCATAAATTTACATATGGGCATGGACATTAGATATGGGGTGTAGAAGAGTCCATCTGCAGGTTAAGTACTATGTTATCTGATTAATAGTTGCATGAGAAGGGACTCCTTGCCGCCCACTCTTCCAGGACTCCTTGCCGCCCACTCTTCCTTGGTGCCTCTTGGACCAAGTCAAAGTCTGACTATTCAAAGATTATCTCCACACCATTTTGCTGAATGGAAGTCTCATATTAAGGCCATTGGATGGCCTACTTATCTGATCTAATGGTTGAATATGATGGCGCCAAAAATGAAAGCCCGCGACTCTTCGTAAATAACTTACGTAGAATTAGTCCGAGAGTCCTTCTGCTTTAAGGCACCTCTTGGACTAAGTCTACATGTCGTTATTATCTAATGAGGCATGAGATAGGCTGATGGGACGTGAGATAATAATATGGAAAGGGTGCAAGAAATTGTGATGGCACCCCTACGTACATTATAAATAGAGGTGCGCACGAGAGTCCAATGATTCAGAAAAATTATCTTTCTTTCTTACAAGTGTTTGCTTATTATCCAATTTTCTTTCTTCTCTTCTCCCATCCAGATCTTATCCTTATAAGGATAAAAAGTCATCTTAACGTAAAGAGATTAGGAAGAAAAATTAAGAAGACATGGGGAAAAGAAAGAAAGGTAAGGAGAGGCAAGGAAGGTGACATAAAGGCTAAGGAAGGTCTTGCCCATTTAATTAAAGTTATTGTTATTAGAATTTTAATTATATAAATTAGAGGTGCTAGTATCTTGATCAAGTCTCCATGTGGATCAACGTTGGAGGATGAACACGTGGGCACCTAGTGGAACCTTTGACGGACTGCTGTCGGCAATTAGGATCAATTCAGGGTTTAGCGATAAGAGGTATGCTATAATACTTTCTTTTATATTATAAATGCATGCTATATGATTTAATTGCTAATAAGGTGGTCCTAGGGTTCAGGTTTGGTTTATATGATTTCATAATTTTGCTTTAAAATTTGTGCTTCCACCCTGTACACCAATTCCTTTACTAACATGAGCAAAGTCGAAGACCTCATTCATTTTAAATGCGATAAGGGGAGAGGCCCTGACAACAACCCTAATGTGCCCTTACAGTCTATTAGGAACAGAAGAAGAACCTCATCCTTAAAGAGAAAAACCTTATTTCGCGAGTCAGATTTGTTCAAATCTAATTGGATCAAGAGGGATATTTCAAAATTTTTCTTCTAAGATCCTAATTAGATCTGAGATACTTTAGATTTGATCTTATTGATATAATAAAATAAAATAAAATAAAAATTAAGTTAAATCTAATTTAATTGTATCTTTATTTTAGATAATCCAATTATCCTGTGATGAACTCGATAATTGCCTGAGGTTCTCGACGTAGCCATGCAAGCATCTGATCTTTACCAGTATCCACTCGGATAGGATTAGGAGATCTTCTTCTTCTCAATCAATCCTCCAAAAATGAGATCTAGATCTAATTTTGAAGGTCTTCAAAAACTCTTTTGAAAAATAGTCGTTGTCTCTTGCAACAGTGCTGCCTTTTTCCTTTCTTGTCGCCTTTCACTTGCTTGGATCGCACCAAGCTCATGCCCAAAACCTCTTGGGCATGGAGAGAAGAGAGAGGACCAGAGGATGGCATGGATAAAGAGGGAGAAAAGCTTTGTGGCATGGGCTAAAGTAGAAGCTCTTGATTCTAGGCGTAGATAGGATTTATATAGATCCTGCTGCGCCATGCAGTGCCACATCATCTCGGTCAATCAAGGCCCTTTATGCAATCAGATCTAAATTTGATTGGTGGGATGACATAATCTGATCTAATCAGATTAGAGTCTCTCAAAACTCTCTTTAAATGGTGCCAAGACTGGGTCAAATAAGTCTTCTTGGTGCCATCTAGGTTGATTCCCTAAAGCAACTGTAGTCCCATTTGTATGGGACTCCAAACCTTATCATCATAGGGCACACACCTTCCTAGGCGTGCACCCCTTATCTATCTACTTTTTAGCAGGGGGACAAGGGCCAAGGTTCTCTCCTATGGGTGCATGACACATGGACAGATGTCTAAGTGTCAAAGATCAATATTTCACCAAAGTCCAAAGACAAAATTTAGTAGATGACAAAAAATTGCAGGTGTTGTCTCAAATTTATCTTATAAATTCAAACAATCCTTTTCTGAGCTAAAAAAGATCCAGTTAGACCAAGTAAAGGTTTTTGAGTGAGTCCAAATACATTTGGCTCAGTCGAGATAAGTTTTAAAGATTGTTAAAGGAGAACATTAGGCTCAATCGTGTGCTAGCATGATTTTCTTGAACATAATTGAATCTTATTCAAATCAATTGAACTGGGTTAATCCAATTGATAATATCCAGATCCAAATTCTTATTTGTGTGATCTATTTAGGTTCAGTTCTATATGGTAATGGAATATATCATGATCTCTATCATCGATATCATCGAAACACCTTCCGATGGATCAGAACTTTTCTGATTCTGACAACTAGTATGATCGATCATCCAAATTATTCTAATTGCTTTCAAAATCTACCAGTGACACCTAGCAGCATATGGTGGCAACCCATCGAAACTGAAGTGAACCTCTCGGTGCAGCTTCCTATGTGATTAAGTTCCTCTATCTTGTGCCCCGACCAGATTAGGGTTAAGGTGATCTCGTCAATTCCTAATTTTCGTCATATGAATTAATCATTTGATTCAAGTGCAATGTGAAAATCCTAATAGAAATTTTTTCTATTATTTCACTCTGCCATGGCTATGGGTGATAAGTGGTAAAAATATAATAATAAAAGTATTAAATTATATAATAAATTAATTTAATTTTTTAGAAATTGATACTTTTGTTAATTTTATGTAGGAAAGGTCACCAATATGAAGATCTTATTTTTCTAGTTCAGATGAAATAAATTTCAAGCAAAACAAACTTCAAATGAGCTCAGAATTGAATTTCAAAGAAAATTAAAAAAAAAATCGGTCCAGTTCAAATCGATTCAGAGAAACCAACTCAGCAGACCTCCTAGCCCAACCACACTCAGATCGAACGCTGATGCCATGCTTACGCCAAGCTGACGTCAGCATTTTTTGCGATGCACGGTGGACCACTATAGAGGGCATCTCGGGAATTTCATAGGGAGAAGCGCACTCCAATTGGTTGAAGAAAGTGGCGGTCCATGCAACACCGAGCTCGTGCATGGTCTATAGAGGGCAATCTAGGAATTCTACCTAATCCGACGAATGCCTTTCATTGAGATTTGATCAAACGATTGAAACTCATGCGCTGACGAATGGTGGATGCAGCCTCCGATCAAGATCCAATGGTCTAAATGGTTCTCGATTTGTAATCAAATGCCTGAAGCCCTTCAGAAGTAAATTCGATGGCACAAAATCCATCTAAAGGCTAATCCGATGGCTGCCATGAATTTCTACTTGATCTGGGATGTTTTAAAGAGTTTTTCAGTGATTTTTGATGCATTTGATCGCCATCCAACAGCCAGAATTATCCAAGCCTTATTTGAGTTGTTTTGGGAGTTCTAAATCCTAATGCCAATGGGAATTTTCATTGAAGCAGCACCTCTTAGCCTATAAAAAGTGGGCTACATGCTGTTGCCAAAAAAAAAAAGAAAAGAGGCAGAGAGAGAAAAAGTACAAAGGGTTTTGGGAAGAGAATTTTAAGAGAGAGCCTAGGAACTGGGGAAAAGAAAAAGAGTTCAGAGAGTTTTGAGAGAAAGAAGAGAAAGGACTTTTATATTTTTTTCTTCTACTGATAATTAAGACATCGATCAAGGAGCTTCTCTTCTTCTTCATCAAGTTTTCCACACCAAGAATAATGGACAACCAATTTCAGCAATTAAACTATCTAATTTCTTTATGCTTTTTATTTTATTTATTATTTTTAAACTTATTATCATGAACTAAATTTTTTTTTACTAAGGCTAAGGTGTAGCCACTCTTTTGATGCAATATTTAGTAAGATTTATTTTTAATTTTAAATTTTATTCATGAGAAGTATATAAATCTGATCTTAATGCTTTCAGATTACTGGCCATCTTCTAATTAATCTGATGAACATATATGTTACAGACCAAGTATATCTATATTATTGCTTCTTGATTATATACCTTGTATTATGTATCAAATTAGAATTCATATGCATACTGAAATTTTAGTGCACTTTGGATGCAACGTATTTTAATTAGAGAGTTTCACAAAACTTAATGCATTAATATTTATTTAAATTATACCTAGACCAAAGGATAATTAATAAATATTGATAGTTTTGCTATGCTTGGACCAAAGGATAGTGAATAAACTTGGAGACTCCACCATCACATGAAATAAAATTAATCTAATAACCTGAATATTGTATTGACTGAGTTGATGAACCGATTTCCTTAGTAACCCATTGTTCTTAAGTTTAATACCCTAATAATTACACTCTCTCTATTTTTTTAAAATTTTTAATTATTTTTTTATTTTGTTCTTTAATTTCTTATTCCCATAAATCGGTCTTCTAAATAAAGCATAGGAAAGAGTTTTTCAGTACTTATTTTCCAATCCTTTAGGGATGATACTCTACTCATTTACTTTATTACTTGATCGATCGGTGCACTTGCCATAGCTATAGATTAGCACGCATCAAGTTTTTGGCGTCGTTGTCGGGAATTGTGTCTAAAATAATATTAAAATTTTGATCCTAGCTTTACTTTAGAATTTTATTTTTAATTTTTGTTCTTACTTTATTTTTAAAATTTTGTTCAGTGCATGACATATACTGGACATAATAACTTACTATCTTTAGATCCAGAAATTGAAAGAACCATCAGAAGACTACAATAAGAAAGAAACATGGTAGTTGAAGATCCTAACGACATCAATCTAGGATTGGATATGGCGATCGAGAGATAGCATGAAGCTATTCGATCAGTACATCATCCATTAAATGATTACATCACACCATCTATAGCTGATGCAACTTTGAGCATCAAGAGATCGCCTGTGTGAGCAAACAACTTCGAAATAAAATCGGCGATGATCTAGATAATTCAATCAACTATCCAATTCAGTGGACATGTGTATGATGATCCGAATGCCCATATTTCTAACTTTCTTGTACTTTGTGATACTTTTAAAATTAATAGGATGTCGGATGATGCTATTAGATTAAGGTTATTTCCTTTCTCTTTATGGGACAAAACTAAAAGTTGGCTTCATTCTCTTTCAATAGGTTGTATCACAACTTCGGATGTCCTAGCCCAAAAATTTTTAGCCAAGTACTTTTCACCTTCTAAGACTGCCAAGATGCATAATGATATCACTTCTTTTATGCAAATGGACATGGAGACACTATATGAGGCTTGGGAGCATTTCAAAGAACTGCTGAGGAGATGTCCACATCATCAACTATCCATATGGCTTCAAGTACAAACTTTCTATAATGGTTTATCACCTACTAATCATTCTATGATTGATGCAACAGCAGGAGGAACCATTAACTAAAAAATGGAGGAAGAAGTCTTTGATCTGATCGATGAGATGGCATCAAATAGCTATCAGTAGCTGACAGAATGCATGATGCCAAAAAGACCAGCAGCTGTATAGGGAGTAGATTGTGTGCCAACCTTACTAGCTGAAATTGCAGCCCTTAGAGCCGAAGTCAACAACTTGAAGAAAATAGCAATGCATGTTCAGAGCATCACCTATGACTTGTGTGGAGGAGGACACGATACAAGCAATTGCCAGACAGATAATCCTTTTGCTAAAGCAACTGATACAACTAATTATGTTGGTAATTTTTTCAGGCCGCAACAAAATAATCTCTACTCCAACACATACAATCAAGGATGGAGGCAACACCCAAATTTCTCGTGAAGCAATCAAAATGCACCACAACAGCCACCCCCGGGGTTCCAAGTACCTAAAAAGAAGTCCAACATGGAGAAGCTGATGGTCAAATTTATGCAAAAGTAAGAAGCAACTATAAAAAATTTGGAAGCCAAACTTAGGTAGGACCATGCAGCAGCAATTTGAAACTTGGTGATGCAAATAGATCAAATGGCTAAGATAATCTTCGAGAGACCTTAGGGATCCTTGTCTAGCAACATGGAGACCAATCCAAGGGAGCAAGTTAATGCTATCATCCTAAAAAGTGGTAAAAAGCTAGAGGAGCCACATCAGAAGAAAGAGACTGAAGAATCAACTACAAATAAGGAACCATCAATAAAAATTCATCAATCACCAAAACAACCAGCAAATGAATGGTCTCTAGGTATACAGTTTGCTGATCCGAATGTGAAGCCCTATGTAATGCCACTATCATTCCCAGAGAGATAAATACAGCATCCAAATAAAAAAAATTTTAACTTTTATAAAATTTTAAATAATTTATATATTAATATTTCTTTTGTAGATGCTATCACTCAAATGCCCAGGTATGCCAAGTTTTTCAAAGAAATCCTAACAAATAAGAAAAAGCTGAAGGAGCATGAGAGAATAAATTTGAATGAAGAATGCTCAGCAATACTTCAAAATAAATTACCATAGAAGCTAAAAGATCCAAGAAGTTTTACTATCCCTTGCATTATTGACGATTGTAGTTTTGATAAAGTTTTATATGATTTAGGAGCAAGTATTAATCTCATGCCTTTTTCTATTTTCAAGAAGCTAGGTCTAGGAGAACCGAAGCCTACCACTATTACTCTTCAATTAGCTGACAGATCCATCAAATATCCAAGAGGTATAGTGGAAGATGTCTTGGTAAAGGTAAACAAGTTTATTTTTCTTGTTGATTTTATTATTCTTGATATGGAAGAAGATTATAATGTACACCTTATCTTAGGGAGACCCTTTTTAGCTACCAGAAGAGCTTTAATAGATGTTCAACAAGAAAAATTAATTCTTAGAATACAAGATAAATAAGTTACTTTTAATGTTTTTAAAGTTTTTAAACTTTCCAATGATAATCAAACTTATTTTCGTATAGATGATATTGACAATCTAGTGCATGAGTATGTTCTAGAAAATAGATTTGAGGACCCTATTGAAGCTTGCATTGTCCAATCACAAGAGGGTTCAGCTGAAGATGAAAGGCAAATAGAATGCATAAAATTGTTAAAGGCTCGACCATATATTCCGTGCACATACAGACCACGATTTGAAGAATTAGAAAGATCATCCACTCCTTTTCCAAAGACATCAATTGAAGAGTCACCTACTCTTAAACTTAAACCTCTTCCTTCTCATTTAAAATATATTTTCTTGGAAGGTTCATCACACTTACCTATTATTATTTCTTCTTCTTTGATAGATTTAATAGAAGAAAAGTTGTTAAGAGTACTAAAGAAACACAAAAAGGCATTTGGATGGACCATAGCAGACGTCAAAGGAATTATTCCCTCAATTTGTATGCACAAAATTCTCATAGAGGACAATTATGAGCCTACGGGCCAACCCCAAAGAAGACTCAACCCTAAGATGCAAGAAGTGGTCAAAAAAGAGGTAATCAAGCTACTAGATGCAGGTATTATTTATCCTATCTCCGATAGTTCATGGGTGAGTTTTGTTCAAGTAGTTCCTAAGAAAGATGGGATTACTATAGTTCAAAATGATAATAATGAATTAATTCCTACTAGGATTGTTATCGGATGGAGAGTATGTATGGATTATATAAAATTAAATGATGCAACTAGAAAAGATCATTATCCTCTTCCATTCATTGATCAGATGTTAGAAAGGTTAGCTGGACATGATTTTTACTGCTTTCTAGATGGATATTCTGGTTATAATCAAATTGCCATAGCACCTGAGGATCAAGAGAAAACTACTTTTACATGTCCTTATGGTACATTTGCTTTTAGAAGAATGCCATTTGGTTTATATAATGCACCAGCTACTTTTCAACGATGCATGATGGCTATTTTTTTATGATATGATTAAAAATTTTCTTGAAATATTTATGGATGATTTTTCTATCTTTGGATCCACATTTGATAAATGCTAGCATAACTTATCTCTTATTTTACAAAGATGTGAGGATACTAATCTTGTCTTAAATTGGGAGAAGTGTCATCTGATGGTACAAGAAGGCATAGTGTTAGGCCATAAGATTTCATATAAAGGTATTGAAGTGGATAGAGCTAAGCTTGAGGTGATCGAAAAGTTACCCATGCCAACCTCAGTTAAGGCTATTAGGAGCTTTTTGGGGCATGCTAAATTTTACCGTCGATTTATAAAGGACTTCTCCTTAATTTCTAGACCTTTATCTAAATTATTATGTCAAGATGCGTCTTTTCATTTTTCTGATGAGTGTTTGCAGGCATTCAACACCCTTAAGGAGAAGCTGGTCACGGCACCTATTGTGGTAGCACTAGATTGGTCCCTACCTTTTGAGTTAATGTGTGATGCTAGTGACACAACTATAGGAGCAGTACTTGGTCAAAGAAAGGATAAAATTTTTCAAACTATATACTATGCTAATCGCACTTTGATTGAAGCTCAACAAAAATATGCCACCACAGAAAAGAAGCTTCTGGTAGTAGTATTTGCATTAGACAAATTTCATTCTTATCTTATTTTATCTAAAGTTATTATATACACTGACCATGCAGCTCTAAAGTATCTCCTTACCAAGAAAGATGCAAAACCCAGATTGATCAGATGGATTCTTTTGCTACAAGAGTATGATTTGGAGATTAAGGACAAGAAGGGCATAGAGAATTCAGTTGCTGACCACCTTTCTAGATTGGAAAACATCATAGAGAAGGAATTAGATATTTGCCCTATCAAGGAGGAATTTCCAGATGAATGCCTCTATGCTATATCAGGTAGAATGCTGATATTATTAACTACCTGGTTGGTAAGGTTTTTCCACTTGGTCTTTCTTTTCAACAAAAGAAGAGGTTCTTATCTATTGTTAAACATTATTTTTGGGATGAACCCTTCTTGTATAAGTGTTGAGATCAGGTCATTAGAAGATGCATTCTAGAGAAAGAAATGAAAAAAATTCTGTATCATTATCGTGATCGGAAGGTAGGAGGACATTTCGGCCCTACTAGAACAGCTTATAAGGTTCTTCAATCAGGTTTTTATTGGCCCTCTCTATTTAAAGATGCTCATACTTATGTCTCTCCATGTGACCACTGTCAAAGAACTATAATCTTTCTAGAAGACATGAAATGCCTCTAAACAATATTCTTGTGTGTGAAATTTTTGATATTTGGGGTATTGATTTCATGGAACCTTTTCTTAGTTCTTTTTTAAATAAATATATACTTGTGGTTGTAGATTATGTTTCAAAATGGGTAGAAGTAGCACCTTTTCTAACTAATGATGCTAAGATAGTTGTCAAATTTTTGAAAAAGCATTTTACACATTTTGGCACTCCTAGAGCAATCATTAGTGATGGAGGTAAATACTTTTGTAATAAATAATTTGAAAATTTGTTAAACAAATATGGTGTCACTCATAAAATAGCTACCTCATATCATCCACAAACCAGTGGTCAAGTAGAGGTGTCTAATAGGGAATTAAAAAGAATTTTAGAAAAAACTATAAGTGCATATAGGAAAGACTGGTCATTGAAATTAGATGATACATTGTGGGCACATAGAACTGCATATAAAACACCTATTGGTATGTCCCCATATAGGCTACTCTTTGGAAAAGCATGCCACCTCCCTATTGAGCTAGAACATAAAGCATATTGGGCCATAAAAATTCTTAACTTTGAAATACAAGATGCAGGAAAGATTAGGTTAATGCAAATAAATGAGATGGACAAATTCCGCCACCATGCCTATGAGAATGCCAGGATCTACAAAGAACGTACTAAGAAATGAGATGATAACCATATTGTAAAAAGAGAATTCCATGAGGGACAGCAAGTTCTCTTGTATAGTTCATGACTACATTTATTTTCAGGAAAGCTAAAATCAAGATGGACAGGTCCCTATACAATTACTAAGGTATTTCCATATGGAGCAGTAGAGATCTTTGATGAATCAAAAGGTACCTTCAAGGTAAACGGTTCACAGGCTAGAAAAATTACATTAATGAAAGTTTTGAGAAGGAGAAGGAAGCATTTCAATTACAAGATCCACTTTAGAACTCAAAGAAAGTCAAGCTGAAGACTATAAATCAGAACTACTAGATAGGTTGTTTCTTTTCTTTTTAGTTTTGATCATTTTTTTTTTCTTTTATTTTTTAGTAATTTGTTGTTGCTCTTTTACTGCTTTGGTGTGTATTTTCAATTTTGCAGAGAAAAATCAATGAGAGCTCAAGCAAAATTTTAAAGCTTCAAAGAACCAGACTGAACCAAATCAGGTGTATTCTTTCCTATCCTTTATTGCACCCTTTATTTTTCTTTCTCTAATTGAAGACAATGTAGAATAAGTTAGGGGGTAAAAAAAAAAAAATTAAAAAAAATGTGTCAAGGAAGAAAATCTTGAGCAAGATAGACTGGACAAGTGATAAAAGATAGAAGTATCTGCTAATGAATGTAACGAGTTAAAGAAGTAGATTAGTTGGTCAGACTTTTAGCAGCCTACTTAGGTCATCAAAAGACTATTAGCACTTCTAATTGCACATGCACACTAACAAGGCAAAGTAGGTATTGATTATAAGGCCAACTGAGGATTCAATTATCACTAAAAATTGATAATTAATATACATTCTAATCAAAGAAACTTGAATTTAAGAAAAGAGCTACCTGCCTAAAAATAAAGTGCAAAAGATAGAGTATATGTGGATTGCCCAAAGCCTAGTAACTGGGTCTCTGCACCTAGGTCAAGTATGAAAATTCACGTAAAATGATGAAGGAAAGGCCAGGATGCTCAGCACATAAAAAAAAAGGGGGCAGTGTGAAAGCTACCTTAATTCATGAGTATAAAATTGAGAATGTATAGAAAATTGATCAAAATAGGTGATAAGAGAGGATACTTTTATCCTTTAATTTAATACCGAAATGCTAAAGTTAGTCATCATGAACACAAGTGTTGTAGATCTTTGATGTACTCTAAGGAAGTTTTTAATTGTATTGACTAAAAAATTTACTTCTGAAGCTCAATGCTTAGTTAGTGGTATTTTCTAAACTTTTTGATCTTTAATTCTAGATTTTATCTTTTTGATGGATAATCTTATTGAAACATGGTATTAAATAAAATATTGCTAAGGGACTAGCAATGACTAAGTTGGAGGGTGTGATAAGTGGTAAAAATATACAAATAAAAGTATTAAATTATAAAATAAATTAATTTATTTTTTTAAAAAATTGATATCTTTATTAATCTTATGTAGAAAAGAAGGCCACCAATATGAAGATCTTATTTTTCTAGTTTAGATGAAATAAATTTCAAGCAAAATGGACTTCAAATGAGTCTAGAATTGAATTTCAAAGGAAAAAAAAAGTCGGCCCGATTCAAACCAGTTCAGAAAAATTGGCTCAGCAGACCAACCGGCCCGACTGCACTCAGATCGATTTCTGACACCACACTTACACCGAGCTGACATTAGCATTTTTCATGGTGCATGGTGGACCACTATAGAGGGCATTTTGGGGATTTCACAGGGAGAAGTGGGCTCCGATTGGCTGAAGAAAGTGGCGGTCCACACAACATCAGACTCATGCATGGTCTACAGAGGGCAATCTAGGAATTCTACCTGATCCGATGGATGCCTTTCACTAGGATTTAATCCAACGACTGAAACTCGTGCGTTGACGAATGGTGGATGCAGCCCCCGATCAAGATCCAATAGTCTGAATGGTTCTCGATTTGTAATCAAATGCCTGAAGCCCTTTAGAAGTAGATTCGATGGCCCAGAATCCATCTAAAGGCTGATCCAACAGCTGCCATGAATTTCTACTCGATCTGGGATATTTTAAAGAGTTTTTAAGTGATTTTTGATGCATTTGATCACCATCCAATGGCCAGATGATCCAGGTCTTATTTGAGTTGTTCCGGGAGTTCTAAATCCTAATGCCAATGGGAATTTTCATTGAAGCAGCACCTCTTAGCTTATAAAAAGGGGGCTGCATGCTATTGCCAGAAAAAAAAACCAAACAGGCAGAGAGAGAAAAAAGACAAAGGGTTTTGGGAAGAGAATTTTAAGAGAGATCCTAGGAACAGGGGACAAGAAAAAGAGTTTAGAGAGTTTTGAGAGAAAGAAGAGAAAGGGCTTTTATATTTTTTTCTTCTTCTAATAATCAAGACATTGATCAAGGAGTTTCTCTTCTTCTTCATCAAGTTTTCCATACCAAGAGCAACAGACAACCTATTTCAGTAATTAAACTGTCTAATTTTTTTATGCTTTTTATTTTATTTATTATTTTTAAACTTGTTATCATGAGCTAAATTTTTTTACTAAGGCTAAGGTGTAGCCAATCTTTTGATGCAATATTCAGTATGATTTATATTTAATTTTAAATTTTATTCATGAGGAGTATATAAATTTGATCTTAATGCTTTTAGATTACTGACCATCTTCTAATTGATCTGATGAACATAGATGTTATGGACCAAGTACATCTACGTTATTGCTTCTTGATTATTTATCTTATATTATGAATCAAATTAGAATTCATATGCATGCAAAAATTTTAATGCGCTTTGGACGCAGCGTATTGTAATTAAAGGGTTTCACAAAACTTAATGCATTAATATTTATTTAAATTACACCTGGACCAAAGGATAATTTAATAAATATTGATA
>QRFJ01001460.1:281440-328679 GCA_006176705.1 Cocos nucifera | reverse complement strand
ACTATAATACCCTCAAGGTGAACTATGTCGATGCACCTCAGGTCAAAGAACCAGACACACCACTGCAGCTTCGAGCCAGTCATCGATGAGAAGGTAGACTTCCTCATGACTGCTCGTGGTGGTCACGCTCAGTGCCCTTATTCTCTAATGAGTACCTATACTCTCGCTATTCCGGTGTCTCTACACCGTAGACTCAAGACTCATCTACCCTAAAGAAGCGATCGTACACCAACCTTCTGGATCAATCACCATCCTCATGATGATCCTACGATCGAGAGCATTTTATGAGTTAATAATAAAAATTCATGTCTTAAATTTTTAACTCTTGAAAATATGAACTATCATTGCCCTTAACTCAAGGGATGTATCGCAGACACTTTAAAATACACATTATGATAGAAAATAATCTATTTTATTATTTATAATTAAAATTATAATTTTATCCTTAGAAGTGTATTACAAGTGTCAGCCAATCTGGCTTCAAGGGCAAACATATCTAACAAACTTTCACTAGACCTAAAGCCAATTGGCTACAAATCTAAGTCCCATCTTCTCAAGGTGGGCTTTAATCTTCTGCTGGCTCCAACGACTTTGTAAGTGGGTCTGCCACATTATCTATGCAGAGTTGACTCTCTTGACCTCGACATAACCTTTCTCGAGGTAATCGCGAATGAGGTGGTATCGCCGCTCGATGTGCTTGGAATTTCTAGTGAGACCTCGACTCCTTAGCAAGGGCTATGGTGCCATTGTTGTTGCAGTATAGAGGAATGGCATCCGATGGCATCACTTCGATCTCTGTGATGCAAACTTCTTGTATCAAAATGCCTTCCTTTGCATAGCTTCTGATGCAGCAATGTATTCTGCTTCCATGGTGGAATCTGCTATCACTGTCTGCTTGAAACTCTTCCAACTGACAGCACCACCATTACACACAAATAGACTCCTAGATGTTGACTTTCGATCATCTATATCGAACATAAAATTTGAGTCTGTATACCCCTAGACTTGGAGTTCTCCATTACCAAAAACTCAACAACATATCCTTAGTTCTTCTCAAGTACTTAAGGATACATTTCACAGAAGTCCAGTGTTCTTCATCCTGGATTCGACTGATATCTGCTCGTGACACTCACAGCATGGGCTATATCAGGTCGTGTACATAACATGGCATACATGAGGCTCCCTATTGCTGAAGCATAAGGGATCTTGCTCATGCGTTTTAATCTCCTCTAGGTGTGTTGGGATACATTTTCTTGGAGAGATGAATGCCATGTCTGAAGGGTACCAATCCCCTCTTAGAGTTTTCCATGCTAAACCTCTTTAACACTTCCTCTATGTACATCTTTTGTGAAAGTCCTAGCATCCTATTCGGTCTATCTCTATAGACCTTAATTCCTAGAATGAAGGATGCTTCTCCTAGGTCTTTCATGGAGAATTCTTTAGATAACCACATTTTGACTATGGTCAATATGGAAATATCTTTCAATAAGAAGGATATCATCCATGTACAGTACGAGAAAGATAATGGCGCTCCCACTAATTCTTTTAAAAATACATGGTTCCTCCTCATTCTTGATGAAATTAAATAATTTAATCACATCATTAAAATGAGTATTCCAGCTCCGAGATGCTTGCTTAAGTTCATATATGGACCTTTGCAGCTTGCATACTTCATGATCAACATCATTAGATGTGAAACCTAGCGACTATTTCATATAGATATCTTCCTCAAGGTATCCATTTAAGAACATTATTTTCATGTCCATTTGCCATATTTCATAATCAAAATAAGGCTAACAATAGCAAGCAATGTGCGGATGGAATTTTAGCATAGCTACTGGCGAAAAGGTATTCTGATAGTCAATGCCTTCACGCTGACTATACTATTTTGCCACTAATCTAGCTTTGAATGTCTCCACATTTCCATCTGCACCAATCTTTTTCTTATAGATCTATTTGCACCTAATAAGGTACGATACCTTCAGATGGATCTACTAAGGTCCAAACTTGGTTTGAGTGCATCGAGTTAATTACTGACTTCATTGTCTTTAACCATTTCTCGGAGTTGATATCCGATATCACCTCATCATAGATTTTGGGATCATCACCATGAACCCCATTACCTACGAGGAATATTTCCTCTACTTTCTCTGAAATAGTACCTAAGTACCTCTTAGGAGGATGAAAAATCCTTTTCGATCTATGAGGTAGAAGAGGTAGTGATTGTATTGGCTCAACCTGATTTGGTTCCATAGGTTCCTTAGGCTCATTGCTCTTGTGAGACTTTCTCCTCGAGCTTGATCTACTTTCCAATGCTGCCATCTTGTATAAACTATTTTTCAAGGAAAAAGGCATGCCAACTCACAATCACATTATGGTCTTCTGAAATGTAGAAATAATATCCTAATGACTCTTTAGGATATCCTATAAATCAAGCTCTAAAGGACCTATAGTCTAACTTGTCCGCTTGTCTTTTGATATGAGCCGAACAATCTGAAATTCTGAGATGACTCAAACTTGATTTCTTATCATGCCATATCTCATACGGTATGATAGAAATGATTTTAGATGAAATCCTATTTAGTAAATATATAGCAGTTAATAGACTGTCCCCAAAGAAAATTAGAGAGGTCTGTGAAGCTCATCATGGATCGAACCATATCCAATAGGGTTCGGTTCCTTCATTCTAAAACTCTGTTGAGTTGAGGTATTTCAAATGGAGTCCATTGAGAGACTATGCCATTTTGCTTGAGATAGTCCAAAAATTTTTGACTAAGGTATTCACCTCCTCGATCTGATTTAAGAACCTTAATAGGTTTTTTAGTTTGCTTTTCAACTTCATGTCTAAATTCCTTGAACTTTTCATAGGCTTCAGACTTGTATCTCATAAGATTCATGTACCCATACTAAGATAAATCATCAGTAAAGATTATGAAGTAATCAAAGTTGCCTCTAGTCAGCACATCAAATGGGTCGTACACATTAGTATGTACTAGGGCAAGTAGATCCATGGCCCTTTCTCTATGTCTTGCAAAAGGGAGCTTAGTCATTTTGCCATGAAGACATGATTTAGAAATTGGATATGACTCAAAAGTCAACGAACTTAATAGTTCGATTTTCTCTAATTTGTTAATCCTATCTTCTGCTATATGACCTAGCCGTAGGTGCCATAGATACCTATTGTTTAGATTATCCTTGGGTCATTTTAATCTTATGGCATTCATATTTTGCTCAATATTAAAGATAGATACATTAATATGTAACTGATACAGATTGTTAATAAGAAAACCACTTGCAATTTTATTTCTTTCATAAAGAATATTATAATGATCTTTAAGAAAACTAATTACAAAGCCTTCTTATGCTAAACATGAAACATAAATAAAATTCCTGCTTGCAGTAGGCACATAATAACAATCCCTAAGTACTAAATCTAAGCCAGACGATAGTCGAAGAGGGTAGGTTTCCACAGCTACAGCAGCAACCCCTGCTCCATTTTTGATGCATAAGATCATATCATCATTCCTCAGCCTCCTACTATTCTCAAGATCCTGCATGGAAATGCATAAATGAGCAGTAGAACTAGAGTCAAGCACCCAACTAGATGTAGAAGAAATCATAAGGTTAGATTCAATAACGAGCATACCTCTAGAAGGATCTGTCTCCTTCTTATTCTTTAGGATGGCTAGGTATAGAAGGCAGTTTCGCTTTCAGTGGCCATTAGTATTATAATGGAAATACTTTCCTTTGTCAGTGGACTTCTTCTTCTGCTCTGTCTTTTTTCTCTTTTCACCTTCCACCTTCTGTCTTTTCACAGACTTCTTCTTCTTTTCAAAAGACTTTCTTTTAGATGAAGACCGTTCCATAGCAAGTACTAAGCTTTTAGAACCTTTCATAGAAAGCTTAGCAGTAACCAGCATATTCATAAGCTCGACTAGAGATTCTAAAATTTACGTATATGGTAGTTCATGATGAATTGCCCATACGCATCAGTCAAGGATTGCAGAATTATATCTTTCTGTAGATTCTGGTCTAACATCACTTCGAGCTTTTTAAGCTCTTCCAAGTCCTTGATCATCATCAGATAATGATCTTGGACTGATTGTCCATCACGCATTTTAGTCTTAAACAATGATTTAGTGACCTGATATTTGGTTGCATGACTCTATTCACCAAATAAATCTTATAGGTGAGCCAACATTTGGTGGGCAGTCTTAATATCTTCATGTTGATGCTGAAACTCATTAGACATCGAGCCCAATATATAGTATCTAGCCTTATTATCATCATTCATCTATTTGTCAAGAGATGCTCTCTATTCAGCGGATGGATGAGCTGATAAGGTGGGAGGATTCTGGTCCAATACATGAGTCAATTTCTCAGAATCCAAAATAAATTTAAAGTTTCAGATCCAATCCTTGTAATTATGTCCGATCAGTCTATGGGTGTCCAGGATACAGGCTAGTGGGTTGGACGCAGATATTTTCCTTTTTTCTATATAGAGTCAAAGTTTCTAGTTAAATTTTATAATTAAAACTTGATCAATTTATTTAAAAATTTAATTTTTAAATAAATTAGCTCTCACTATTTTCTCGGATTCCTACACTTCCTCTATAGAGATGCAAAAATCTTCATGATTACTGATTTCTTGTAGGTGGTGCAGTCCAACAAACTGATTCATCACCTCACCTAATAGTTATTGATGAAGGGTTAGCCAATGAGTGAACAACTCTTATCCTATGATTCTCTAATCATGGTGCACCCATGCTTGATCTCTAATTCATGAATCTCACCATGCCTGAAATATTGATCCACTCCTTAGTTTAGTCAGACCCACCATTTGCACAGATTGGATTCTTAATTGGGTCTCTTACCATATCCAGAATATTGAGCCCAATCCATCCTCCAGCCCATAGCATCCAATGCCTAATAGACATGGTTGTATCTTTTCAGTGCAATAGAACTACTGTGACCAACCGAGAATAATCAATCTTGGGAAAGGCTCGCACATCTACAATGGTGGAAGATCTTAGACTTAATCTTTTCTTAGGAAGATTTGATTTAGGTCTCTTTAAACTTGACTTGATATAGCCATAACCATTATGACTAACCTAGTGGCACGGGTTAGCTCGGATTGTTAGCCACCTTAGATCAGGAATGAGCCAACAAATATGACTAGGTAAGTGAGATCGGTGGAAGGGATATGCCATTAACTCGACAAGAATGCATTTGAGTCGATTAGCTCTCAATTAAAAACCAATCGGTCGTCTCTGCCAAACTTACCTTACAAATTGTTGAGCCAGAATCAATCAGATTAGTCTACAATCTAGACTCTAACCACTGAGCCTAATCAGGTCTTAACTTGATCGAATACTCATGTGACTCAACCTTGATCCAGACTTAATCCTATTAGGCTGGTCAATTTAAGCACTCTTGATCCCATCTAACCAACTCTTGATTCAGTTTGATCAACTGTTAGACCTAATTGAGCTACCCAAGCCTGAACCCAATTTTATGAATATGTCTTAGATCTAAATATTCTTAATTTTAGACCTAATATATTTCATAATCTTAATTCTTAATTAAGTTTAAGATTCATAAATAAAACATGTACATCAAATCTTAGGGTTTCAGTTTCTAGGGTTTTGCAAAAAATAAGTTTTAGATTTTTGATTAAGGACGGACATGCAGCACCCTTACACATCATAAGAACATCCCATAAAATGGGACAAGTTGGCCTTTGAATCCTACTTCATTCTTATGACTGGATGGCCAAGGGGAACACCTTAATCAGAAATATGATAAATCTACAAAACCAGTTAGATCTACATCATATATCATATATAAAAATTAATCTAACTAAAAATATATTTTGCATACATCTCATGTATCATTTCATGCATGTTTCTAGATCTAAATTATCTCATAAATATCTAAAAAATAAGATTTAAATTTGATCATATCAAATTAAAATTTATTCTAGATAATTTTATAGAATTATTCTACAACTAGTCTAAACATGCATCTATCATATCTCATATGAATAAATTAAATAAATTTATTTTCTATTTTTTAGATCTAACAATAAAATTTATAATATCAAAAAATAGTAAATAAAAAGATTTAAAAATTATAATTTATTAAATTAAAATTATGATCATATTAGATACACATAGAATAATTCTATTCCTAGTCTAGTCATGCATCTTATACATCTTAGATCAAGATTATTTAATTATTAATTTTTTGATTTTAGATCTAATCACGTCTCATGTGACATCTAAAATTATCTAATTATCAAATCAAAAATAAATTAAAATTAGATCTAATAAATTTTGAAATCTGGCTCTGATACCAGTTGAAGGAAAAAACCTTATTTCCCGGATTAGGTTCGTTCAAATCTGATTGGATCAAGAGAGATATTTCAAAAATTTTCTTCTAAGATTCTAATCAAAACTAAGATACTTCAGATCTAATCTTACTAATCTAATAAAATAAAATAAAATTAAATCTAATTTAATTATACCATTATTTTGGGTAATCCAATTATCCTATGATGATCATGATGTTTGCCTGAGATTCTGGGTGTAGCCATGCAAGCACCTGGCCTCTACTGATATCTACTAGAACAGGATCTAGAGATCTTCTTCTCAATCAATCCTCCAAAAATCAAATCTAGATATGATCTTAAAGATCATCAAAAACTCTTTTGAAGAATAACCGTTGATTCTTGCAGCAGTGCTGCCTTCTTCCTTTTCTATCGCCTTTCACTTGCTTGGATCACACCTAACTCATGCCCAAAACCTCTTGGGTATGGAGAGGAGAGAGAGGACCAGAGGGTGGTGTGGAGAAATAGGGAGAAAAGCTTTGTGGTGTAGGCTAAAGTAGAAGCTCTTAATTCTAGGCGCAGACAGGATTTATGTAGACCCTACTATGCCATGCAGTGCCACATCATCCGGGCCAATCATGGCCCTTTGTACAATCAGATCTAAATCTGATTGATGGAATGACATCATCTGAACTAATCAAATTAGAGTCCCTCAAAACACTCCTTAGATGGCATCAAGAATGGGTCAAACAAGTCTTCTTGGTGCCATCTAGGTTGATTCCCTGAAGCAACTGGAGTCCCATCTGTATGGGACTCCAAACCTTATCCTCATGGAGTGCACGCATCCCTAGGCATGTGCCCCATATCTATTTGCTTTTTAGTAGGTGGACAAGGGCCAAGGTTCTGTCCTATGGGTGCATGACACATGGGCAGATGTCTAAGTATCAAAGGTCAATATTTGACCAAAGTCTAAAGACAAGATTTAGCAGGTGATGGAAAATAGCAGGTGTTGTCTCAATTTATCTTATAAATTAAGACAATCCTTTTCTGACCTAGCCAGTAAGACCAAGTAAAAGTTTCTGAGCGAGCCCAAAGATATTTGGCTCAGTTGAGATAAGTTTTAATGATTGTTAAAGGAGAATATTAGGCTCAATCATGTGCTAGCATGATTTTTTTGAACCTAATTTAATTTTATTCAAATTAATTAAACTAGGTTAATCCAATTGATGATATCCAGATCCACATCCTAATTTGCATGATCCAGTTAGATTCAATTTTGTATGGTAATGGGATATGTCATGATCTCTATCATCGACATCATCGAAACACAATCCTATGGATCAGAACTTTTTTGATTCAGACAACTAGTATGATCGATCATCCAAATCATTTTAATTGCTCCCAAAATCCACTAGTGACACCTAGCAGCATATCGTGGCAATCCATCAGAATTGAAAGCAAACCCCTCAGTGCAGTTTCCTATGTGATTAAGTTTCTCTATCTTGAGCTCCGACTGGATTAAGGTTAAGGTGATCTCGTCAAATCCTAATTTTCGTCATATGAATTAATCATTCGATTCAAGTCTAATGTGAAAATACTAATAGAAACTCTTTCTATTATTTCACTCTGCCATGGCCATGGGCTTATGGACTTGATTCTCATGATCATCATAGGGCTACTCCTCATCAACCGAGGTAGATAGATCCCCTATTGGTGCAATCCAATTTTACAATGAACATGCTATAGCCAACATACACCTCAGGGTTCCGAATGGCTAGGAGATCGAGTTATGGTGTAGTCAAAATATAACACCCTTAAGGTGAACTACCAATGCACCTCAGATCAAAGAACCAGACACACCACTGTAGCTTCAAGTCAGTCATCGACGAGAAGGTAGACTTCCTCATGACTGCTCAAGGTGGTCAAGCTCAGTACCCTCGTTCTCTAATGAGTACCTGTGCTCTCACTCCGGTGTTTCTACATTGTAGACTCAAGACTCATCTATCCTATAGAAGCATTCGTACACCAACCTTGCGAATTAATTACCATCCTCATGATGATTCTACGGTCGGGAGCATTTTATGATTTAATAATGAAAATTCATGTCTTAAATTTTCAACTCTTGAAAATATAAACTATCATTGCCACTAACTTAAGAGATGTATCACAGACATTTTTAAATGCACATTATGATAGAAAATAATCCATTTTATTATTTACGGTCAAAATTATAATTTTACCCTTAGAAGTGTATTATAAATGTTAGCCAATCTAGCTTCAAGGGCACACATATCTAACAATCCTAACGTGTGCAAAGTCGAAGACCTCGTTCATTTAAGACGGGATGGGAGGAGAGGCCCTATCAATGGCCCAATTTTGATGAAACCAAATAATTTGATCACATCATTAAAATGAGTATTTTAGCTCCAAGATGATTGCTTAAGTCCATATATAGATCTTTGCAGGTTTCATACTTTGTGATCAGCATCACTGGATGTGAAACCTAGCGGCTATTCCATATAGATATCTTTCTCAAGATATCCATTTAGGAATGTCATTTTCATGTCCATTTGTCATATTTCATAATCGAAATAAGCTGCAACAGCAATGTGCAGATGAATTTTAGCATAGCTACTGACGAAAAGGTATCCTGATAGTCAATGTCTTCATGCTGACTATATTCTTTTGCCACTAATCTAGCTTTGAATATCTCCACATTTCCATCTGCACCAATCTTTCTCTTGTAGATTCATTTACACCTAATAGGTACTATACCTTCTAGTAGATCTACCAAGGTCCAGCCTTAATTTGAGTGCATTGAGTCAATTTCTAACTTTATTGCCTCTAACCATTTTTTGGAGTCGATATCTGATATCACCTCATCATAGCTTTTGGGATCACCATGAACCCCATTACCTACGAGGAATATTTCCTCTACTTTCTCTGAAATAGTACCTAAGTACCTCTCAGGGGGATGGAAAATTCTTTCTGATCTACGAGGTGGAGGAGGTAGCGATTGTATTGACTCAACCTGATTTGGTTCCATGGGGTCCTTAGCACGTTGCTCTTGGAAGACTTTCTCCTCTAGCTTGATCTATTTTTCAATGCTTCTATCTTGAATAAACTATTCTTCAAGAAAGATGGCATGCCAACTCACAATCACATTGTGGTCTTCTGGAATGTAGAAATAATATCCTAATGATTCTTTAGGATATCCTATTAATCGAGCTATAAAGGACTTATAGTCTAACTTGTCCGCTTCTTATCTTTTGACATGAGCCGGACAATCCCAAATTCTGAGATGACTCAGACTTGATTTCTTATCACGCCATATCTCATATGGTATCGTAGAAATGATTTTAGAGGAAATCCTATTCAGTAAATACATAGCAGTTAACAAACTATGTTCCCAAAGAAAATCAAGAAGGTCTGTGAAGCTCATCATGGATCAGACCATATCTAATAGGATCTGATTTCTCCATTCTAAAATTCTATTGAGTTGAGGTATTTCAGGTGGAGTCCATTATGAGACTATGCCATTTTGTTTGAGATAGTTCAAAAATTTTTGACTAAGGTATTCACCTCCTCGATCTGATTGAATAATCTTAATAAATTTTTTAGTTTGCTTTTCGACTTCATGTCTGAATTTTTTGAACTTTTTAAAGGCTTCAGACTTATGTCACATAAGATACACGTACCCATACCGAGATAAATCATCGGTAAAGGTTATGAAGTAATCAAAGTTGCCTATAGTCGACACATCAAATGGGCCGCATATATCAGCATGTACTAGGGCTAGTAGATCCGTAACCCTTTCCCCATGTCCTACAAAAAAAAAGCTTAGTTATTTTGCCATGAAAACATGATTCACAAATTGGATATGACTCGAAAGTCAATAGACTCAATAGTCCAATTTTCTCTAATTTGTTAACCCTATCTTCTACTATATGACCTAGACTTAGGTGCCATAGATACCTATCATTTGGACTATCCCTGGATCATTTTGATCTTATGGCATTCACATTTTGCTTGATATTAAAGATAGACACATCAGTATGTAACTGGTAAAGATTGTTAATAAGAAAACTACTTGCAATTTTATTTCTTTCATAAAGAATATTACAATGGTACTTAAGAAAACTAATTACATGGCCTTCTTGTGCTAAACATGAAACAAAAATCAAATTCTTGCTTGCAGTAGGCACGTAATAACAATCTCTAAGTACTAAATCTAAGCCAGATGGTAGTCAAAGAGAGTAGGTTTCCATGACCACAGCAGCAACCCTTGCTCCATTTTCGACGTGTAGGATCATCTCACCATCCCTCAGCCTATTGCTATCCTCAATTATACCATTATTTTGGGTAATCCAATTACCCTATGATGATCTTGATGTTTGCCTAAGGTTCTGGATGTAGCCATGCAAGCGCCTGGCCTCTACCGGGATCCACTAGAACAGGATCTAGAGATCTTTTTCTTGTCAATCAATCCTCCAAAAATCAAATCTAGATCTGATCTTAAAGATCATCAAAAACACTTTTGAAGAATAACCGTTGTTTCTTGCAGCAATGCTACCTTCTTTCTTTCCTATCGTCTTTCACTTGCTTGGAGCACACCTAACTCATGCCCAAAACCTCTTGGGTATGGAGAGGAGAGAGAGGACCAGAGGGTGGTGTGGAGAAAGAGGGAGAAAAGCTTCGTGGTGTGGGCTAAAGTAGAAGCTCTTAATTCTAGGCGCAGATAGGATTTATATGGACCCTACTATGCCATGCAGTGCCACATCATCCAGGCCAATCACAGCCCTTTATGCAATTAGATCTAAATCTGATTGATGGAATAACATCATCTGAACTAATCAGATTAGAGTCCCTCAAAACACTCCTTAGATGGCATCAAGACTGGGTCAAACAAGTCTTCTTGGTGCCATCTAGGTTGATTCCCTGAAGCAACTAGAGCCCCATCTGTATGGGACTCCAAACCTTATCCTCATGGAGTGCATGCATCCCTAGGCATGTGCCCCATGTCTATCTGCTTTTTAGTAGGTGGACAAGGGCCAAGGTTCTATCCTATGGGTGCATGACACATGGGTAGATGTCTAAGTATCAAAGGTCAACATTTGACCAAAGTCCAAAGACAAGATTTAGCAGATGATGGAAAATGGTAGGTGTTGTCTCAAATTTATCTTATAAATTAAGACAATCCTTTTCTGACCTGGACAAGCTCCAGTAAGACCAAGTAATGGTTTCTGAGCGAGTCCAAACATATTTGGCTCAGTCGAGATAAGTTTTAATGATTGTTAAAAGAGAATATTTGGCTCAATCATGTGCTAGCACGATTTTCTTGAACCTAATTTTATCTTATTCAAATTAATTGAACTAGGTTAATCCAATTGATGATATCCAGATCCACATCCTAATTTGTGTTATTCATTTGTATGGTAATGGGATATGTCATGATCTCTATCATCGACATCATCGAAACACCTTCCGATAGATCAGAACTGTTCTAATTCAGACAACTAGTATGATCGATCATCCAAATCACTCTAATTGCTCCCAAAATCCACTAGTGACACCTAGCAGCATATCGTGGCAACCCATCAAAACTGAAAGCAAACCCCTTAGTGCAATTTCCTATGTGATTAAGTTTCTCTATCTTGAGCTCCGACCAGATTAAGGTTAAGGTGATCTCGTCAAATCCTAATTTTCATCATATGAATTAATCATTCGATTCAAGTCCAATGTGAAAACCCTAATAGAAACTCTTTCTATTATTTCACTCTGCCATGGCCATGGGACTTGATTCTATTGATCATCATAGGGCTACTCCTCATCTACCAAGGTAGATAGATCCCCTGTTGGTGCAATCCAATTCCTAAAATGAACATGCTATAGCCAACATACACCTCAGGCTTTCGAATGGCTAGAAGATCGAGTTATGGTATAGTCAAAATATAACACCCTTAAGGTGAACTACCGATGCACCTCAGGTCAAAGAACCAGACACACCACTGCAGCTTCAAGCCAGTCATCGACGAGAAGGTAGACTTCCTCATGACTGCTCAAGATGGTCACGCTCAGTGCCCTCATTCTCTAATGAGTACCTATGCTCTCACTCTGATGTTTCTACATCGTAGACTCAAGACTTATCTATCCTACAGAAGCATTCGTACACCAACCTTCCGAATCAATTACCATCCTCATGATGATTCTACGGTCGGAAGCATTTTATGATTTAATAATGAAAATTCATGTCTTAAATTTTCAACTCTTAAAAATATAAACTATTATTGCCATTAACTCAAGAGATGCATCACAGACACTTTCAATTACACATTATGATAGAAAATAATCCATTTTATTATTTATAGTTAAAATTATAATTTTACCTTTAGAAGTGTATTACAAGTATTAGCCAATCTAGCTTCAAAGGCACACATATCTAACAATCCTAACGTGTACAAAGTCGAAGACCTCGTCCATTTAAGATGGGATGGAGGGAGAGGCCCTATCAATGGCCCAAATGTGTCCCCACAAGCCACGTTAGATATAGGAGGAGAATCTCATTCTAACGTTAGCAAAGTCGACGACCTCGTCGATATAAGATAGGATGGAGGGAGAGATCCTACCAATGACCCTAACGCACCTCCATAAGCCATGTTAAAAATAGAAGAAAAGTCTCATCCTAACATGTGCAAAAGTCAAAATCTGGTAGACTAAAGATGTGGAGAAGGAAGAAGCTTGGTGGAGAATCCTTACACGTGTTTTTCCATAATGACCTGACCACATCAAATGCGAAAGATAGATTCTTATCCTAGTTTGCATGAGAGGTCCTAGTTCGACGTCTACAATAAGTCCGACGTCCACAACGAGCTTACAATTCACAATAAATATTTCATAAGAAAATGATAGAGAAAAAAATGAGGTAAAGAAGGTAAGGCCGCAAATAGTCCTCAGGATCATGCGAAATGAAAATAGCAAAAAATATATTATTCCATTATAAAAATAAGTTCATTACAAGCAAAGCATGGGCCGACAAGGCCGATTACACTGAAAGGAGAAAAAAAGAGGGGGAAGAGGCTGAAGCTCTAAGGCGAACCAGATTCTTCGGACTTCGGGCTACTAGCTTCGGCCTGAAGGAAAAAATCCTATTTCACGGGTCAGGTTCATTTAGATCAGATTGGATCAAGAGGGATATTTTAAAAAAAAAATTTCTTAGATCTAAATCAGATATGAGACTCTTCAGATCTGATCTTATTGATCTGATAGAAATAAAACTAAATTAAATTAAATCTAATTTAATCATGCCTTTGTTATGAGTAATCCTATTACCCTATGATGATCTCGATGTTTGCTTGAGGTTCTGGATGTAGCCACCAAGCACCTAGCCTCTACTAGTATCCACTCGAGTAGGATCTAGAGATCTTCTCCTTCTCAATCTATGCTCCAAAAATTAGATCTGGATCTAGTCTTGAAGATCTTCAAAATAGCTTTTGAAGATCAAGCGTTGTCTCTTGCAACAGTGCTGCCTTCTTCTTTTTTTGTCACCTTTCTCTTGCTCGGATTGCACCAAACTCTAGCCCAAAAACTCTTGAACATGGATAGGAGAGAGAGGACCTGAAGGTGACATGGAGAGGGAGGGAGAGAAGCCATGTGGCATGGGCAAAGGGTAGCAACTCTAAATTTTAGGCACAGATAGGGTTTATATAGACCCTGCTGCGCCAATTAGTGCCACATCATCCCAGCCAATCATGGCTCTTTATGTAATCAGATCTAAATTTGATAGATGGGATGACATCATTTGATCCAATCAGATTAGAGTCCCTCATAAACCTCCTTAGGTGGCACTAAGACTGGTCAAAGAGGACTCTTTGGTGCCACCTAAGTTGAAACCATGAACCAACCTGGAGTCCCATCTGTATGGGACTCCAGGCATGATCCTCACGGGGTGCATGACTCCTTAGGCTTGTGCCCCCTCCCTTTCTACTTTTTAGTAGGGGGACAAAGCCCCATGTTCTCTCCTATGGGTGCATGACACATGAGCTGATGTTTAAGTGTCAAAGGTCAATATTTAACCAAAGTCGAAAGACAAGATTTAGCAGGTAATGGAAAATGATAGGTGTTATCTCAAATTTTTCTCATAAATTAAGACAATCCTTTTTTGACTTGGACAAGCTCCAGTCAGACTAAGTAAAAGTTCCTGAGTGAGTCGAAACATATTTGGCTCAATCGAGACAAGCTTTAATGATTGTTAAGGAGAACATTAGGCTCAATCGCATGCTAGCACGATTTTCTTGAACCTAATTGAATTTTATTCAAATCAATTGAATTGTGTTAGTCCAATTGATGATATCCAAATCCAAATTCTTGTTTGTGTGATCCAGTTAGATTTAATTCTGTATGGTAATGGGATTCGTCAAGATTTCTATCATCGATATCATCGAAACACCGTTCGATAGATTAGAACTTTTCTGATTTAGACAACTAGTATGATCGATCATCCAGATCATTCTAATTGCTCCCAAAATCCACCAGTGACACCTAGCAGCATATGGTGGCAATCCATCAGAATTGAAAATGAATCTCTTGGTGTAGTTATCTATGTGATTAAGTTCCTCTATCTTGATCTCCGATCGGATTAGGGTTAAGGTGATCTCGTCAAACCCTAATTTTCATCATATGAATTAATCATTCGATTCAAGTCTAATATGAAAACCCTAACAAAAACATTTTCTATTATTTTACTCTACCATAGCCATGGGCTTATGTACTTGATTCTCATGATCATCATAGGGCTGCTCCTCATTTACCGAGGTAGATAGATCCGCTATTGGTGCAATCCAATTTCTACAATGAACATGCTATTGCCAATATACACCTTAGGATTTCGAATGGCTAGGAGATCGAGTTATGGTGTAGTCAAACTATAACACCCTCAAGGTGAACTACTGATGTACCTTAGATCAAAGAACTAGGCACACCGCTGTAGCTTCGAGCCCGTCATCGACGAGAAGGTAGACTTCCTCATGACTGCTCGAGGTGCTCACGCTTAGTGCCCTCATTCTCTAACAACTTTTTGTACTCTCACTCCGCTATCTCTACACCATAGACTCAAGACTCATCAATCCTATAGAAGGGATCGTACACTATTCTTCTGGATCAATCACCATCCTCATGATGATCCTATGATTAGGAGAATTTTATGAGTTAATAATGATAATTCATGTCTTAAATTTTCAACTCTTGAAAATATGAACTATCATTACCATCACCTCAAGGGATGTATCATAGATACTTTCAAATACACATTATGATAAAAAATAATTTATTTTATTATTTATAGTTAAAATTATAATTTTACCCTTAGATGTGTATTATAAGTGTCAGCCAATTTTGGCTTCTAGAGCACACATATCTAACAAACTCCCACTTGAACTAAACCCAATTGGCTACAAATCTAAGTCCCATCTTCTCAAGGTGGGTTTTGATCTTCGGTTGGCCCAATGACTTTATGAGTGGATCTGTCATATTGTATGCGGAGTCGACTCTCTTGACCTTGACACAACCTTTCTCGAGGTAATCGTTGATTAGGTGGTATCGTCACTCGATGTGCTTAGATTTTTGGTGAGATCTTGGCTCCTTAGCAAGGGCTACGATACCATTATTATCGCAGTATAGAGGAATGGCATCCAATGGCATCACTCCAATCTTTACAGCAAATTTCTTGTACAAGAATGTCTTCTTTGTAACTTCTGATGTAGCGATGTATTCTGCTTCCATGGTGGAATCTACTATCACTGTCTGCTTGGAACTCTTTCAACTGACAGCACCATCATTACACACAAACAGACTTTCAGATATCGACTGTCGATCATCTACATCGGACATAAAATCTGAGTCTGTATACCCCTGGACTTGGAGTTCTCCATTATCAAAAATCAACAACATATCCTTAGTTCTTCTCAAGTACTTAAGGATACATTTCATAGAAGTCTAGTATTTTTTATCTAGATTTGACTGATATTTGCTCGTGACACTCATAGCATGGGCAATATCAGATTTTGTACAAAACATGGCATACATGAGGCTCCCTATTGCTGAAGCATAAGAAAAATTGCTCATGCGTTCAATCTCCTCTGGTGTGTTGGGGCACATTTTTTTGGAGAGATGAATGCCATGTCTGAAGGGTACCAATCCTCTTTTGGAGTTTTCCATGCTAAACCTCTTTAGCACTTCTTCTATGAACATCTTCTGTGAAAGACCTAGCATCCTATTCAGTCTATCTCTATACACTTTGATTTCTAGAATGAAGGATGCTTCTCCTAGGTCTTTCATGGAGAATTTTTTAGGTAACCATATTTTAACTATGGCCAATATGGGAATATCATTCCCAATAAGGAGGATATCATCTATGTACAGTACGAGGAAGACAATAACACTTCCACTGACCTTTTTGAAAATACATGGTTCCTCCTCAATTTTGATGAAACCAAATAATTTGATCACATCATTAAAATGAGTATTTCAGCTCCAAGATGATTGCTTAAGTCCATATATAGATCTTTACAGGTTGCATACTTTGTGATCAGCATCACTGGATGTGAAATCTAGCGGCTGTTCCATATAGATATCTTTCTCAAGATATCCATTTAGGAATGCCATTTTCATATCCATTTGCCATATTTCATAATCGAAATAAGCTGCAACAGTAATGTGCGGATGAATTTTAGCATAGCTACTGACGAAAAGGTATCCTGATAGTCAATGTCTTCATGCTGACTATATCCTTTCGCCACTAATCTAGCTTTGAATGTCTCCACATTTCCATCTGCACCAATCTTTCCCTTGTAGATTCATTTACACCTAATAGGTACTATACCTTCTGATGGATCTACCAAGGTTTAGACTAAATTTGAGTGCATTGAGTCAATTTCTAACTTTATTGCCTCTAACCATTTTTTGGAGTCAATATTTGATATCACCTCATCATAGCTTTTGGGATCACCATGAACCCCATTACCTACGAGGAATATTTCCTCTACTTTCTCTGAAATAGTACCTAAGTACCTCTCAGGGGGATGGAAAATTCTTTCTGATCTACGAGGTGGAGGAGGTAGCGATTGTATTGGCTCAACCTGATTTGGTTCCATGGGGTCCTTAGCACGTTGCTCTTGGAAGACTTTCTCCTCTAGCTTGATTTACATTCCAATGCTTTTATCTTGAATAAACTATTCTTCAAGAAAGATGGCATGTTGACTCACAATCACATTGTGGTCTTCTAGAATGTAGAAATAATATCCTAATGATTCTTTAGGATATCCTATAAATCGAGCTCTAAAGGACTTATAGTCTAACTTATCCGCTTGTTATCTTTTGACATGAGTCGAACAACCCTAAATTCTGAGATGACTCAGACTTGATTTCTTATCACGCCATATCTCATATGGTATCGTAGGAATGATTTTAGAGGAAATCCTATTCAGTAAATATATAGCAGTTAACAAACTATATTCTCAAAGAAAATCAAGAAGGTCTATGAAGCTCATCATGGATCAGACCATATCTAATAGGATATGATTTCTCCATTCTGAAATCCTATTGAGTTAAGGTATTTCAGGTGGAGTCCATTATGAGACTATGCCTTTTTGTTTGAGATAGTCCAGGAATTTTCGACTAAGGTATTCACCTTCTCGATCTGATTGAAGAATCTTAATAAATTTTTTAGTTTGTTTTTCGACTTCATGTCTGAATTTTTTGAACATTTTAAAGGCTTCAGACTTGTGTCTCATAAGATACACATACCCATACCGAGATAAATCATCGGTAATGGTTATAAAGTAATCAAAGTTGCCTATGGCCGGCACATCAAATGGGCTGCATACATCAGCATGTACTAGGGCTAGTAGATCCATAACCCTTTACCCATGTCCTACAAAAAAAAGCTTAGTTATTTTGCCATGAAGACATGATTCACAAATTGGATATGACTCGAAAGTCAGTAGACTCAATAGTCCAATTTTCTTTAATTTGTTAACCCTATCTTCTGCTATATGACCTAGCCTTAGGTGCCATAGATACCTATCATTTGGACTATCCCTGGATCATTTTGATCTTATGGCATTCACATTTTGCTTGATATTAAAGACAGATACATCAGTATGTAACTGGTAAAGATTGTTAATAAGAAAATCACTTGCAATTTTATTTCTTTCATAAAGAATATTACAATGGTACTTAAGAAAACTAATTACATGGCCTTCTTGTGCTAAACATGAAACAAAAATTAAATTCTTGCTTACAGTAGGCACATAATAATAATCTCTAAGTACTAAATCTAAGCCAGATGGTAGTCAATGAGAGTAGGTTCCCACGGCCACAGCAGCAACCCTTGCTCCATTTTCGACGTGTAGGATCATCTCACCATCCCTCAGCCTACTGCTATCCTCAATTATACCATTATTTTGGATAATCCAATTACCCTATGATGATCTTGATGTTTTCCTGAGGTTCTGGATGTAGCCATGCAAGCGCCTGGCCTCTACCGGTATCCACTAGAATAGGATCTAGAGATCTTCTTCTTCTCAATCAATCCTCCAATAATCAAATCTAGATTTGATCTTAAAGATCATCAAAAACTCTTTTGAAGAATAACCATTATTTCTTGCAGCAGTGCTGCCTTCTTTCTTTCCTATCGCCTTTCACTTGCTTCGATCACACCTAACTCATGCCCAAAACCTCTTAGGTATGGAGAGGAGAGAGAGGACCAGAGGGTGGTGTGGAGAAAGTGGGAGAAAAGCTTTATGGTGTGGCTAAAGTAGAAGCTCTTAATTCTAGGTGCAGACAGGATTTATATAGACCCTACTATGCCATGCAGTGCCACATCATCCGGGCCAATCATGGCCCTTTGTACAATCAGATCTAAATCTGATTGATGGAATGACATCATCTGAACTAATCAGATTAGAGTCCCTCAAAATACTCCGTAGATGGCATCAAGAGTGGGTCAAACACGTCTTCTTGGTGCCATCTAGGTTGATTCCCTGAACCAACTAGAGTCCCAACTGTATGGGACTCCAAACCTTATCCTCATGGAGTGCATGCATCCCTAGGCATGTGTCCCATGTCTATCTACTTTTTAGTAGGCAGACAAGGGCCAAGGTTCTGTCCTATGGGTGCATGACACATGGGCAGATGTCTAAGTATCAAAGGTCAACATTTGACTAAAGTCCAAAGACAAGATTTAGCAGGTGATGGAAAATGGCAGGTGTTGTCTTAAATTTATCTTATAAATTAAGACAATCCTTTTCTGACCTAGACAAGCTCCAGTAAGATCAAGTAAAGGTTTCTGAGCAAGCCCAAACATATTTGGCTCAGTCGAGATAAGTTTTAATGATTGTTAAAGGAGAATATTAGGCTCAATCATGTGCTAGCATGATTTTCTTGAACCTAATTTAATCTTTTTCAAATTAATTAAACTAGGTTAATCCGATTGATGATATCCAGATCTACACCCTAATTTGCATGATCCAGTTAGGTTCAATTTTGTATGGTAATGGGATATGTCATGATCTCTATCATCGATATCATCGAAACACCTTCCGATGGATCAAAACTTTTTTGATTCAGACAACTAGTATGATCGATCATCCAAATCATTCTAATTGCTCCCAAAATCCATTAGTGACACCTAGCAGCATATCGTGGCAACCCATCAGAACTGAAAGCGAACCCCTCAGTGTAGTTTTCCATGTGATTAAGTTTCTCTATCTTGAGCTCTGACCGGATTAAGGTTAAGGTGATCTCATCAAATCCTAATTTTCGTCATATGAATTAATCATTCGATTCAAGTCCAATGTGAAAACCCTAATAGAAACTCATTCTATTATTTCGCTCTGCCATGGCCATGGGCTTATGGACTTGATTCTCATGATCATCATAGGGCTACTCCTCATCTACCGAGGTAGATAGATCCCCTATTGGTGCAATCCAATTCCTACAATGAACATGCTATAGTCAACATACACCTCAGGGTTCCGAATGGCTAGAAGATCGAGTTATGGTGTAGTTAAAATATAACACGCTTAAGGTGAACTACCGATGCACCTCAGATCAAAGAACCAGACACACCACTGTAGCTTCAAGCCTGTTATTGACGAGAAGGTAGACTTCCTCATGACTGCTCAAGGTGGTCATGCTCCGTGCCCTCATTCTTTAATGAGTACCTATGCTCTCACTCCGATGTTTCTACATCGTAGACTCAAGACTCATCTATCCTATAGAAGCATTCGTACACCAACCTTCCGAATTAATTACCATCCTCATGATGATTCTACGGTCAGGAGCATTTTATGATTTAATAATGAAAATTCATGTCTTAAATTTTCAACTCTTGAAAATATAAACTATCATTGCCATTAACTCAAGAGATGTATCACAGACACTTTCAAATACACATTATGATAGAAAATAATCCATTTTATTATTTATAGTCAAAATTATAATTTTATCCTTAGAAGTGTATTACAAGTGTTAGTCAATCTAGCTTCAAGGGCACACATATCTAACAATCCAAACATGTGCAAAGTCGAAGACCTCATCCATTTAAGATGGGATGGGGGGAGAGGCCCTATCAATGGCCTAAATCTGTCCCCACAAACCATGTTAGGAATAGGAGGAGAATCTCATTCTAATGTTAGCAAAGTCGACGACCTCGTTGATATAAGATAGGATGGAGGGAGAGATCCTACCAATGATCCTAATGCACCTCCATAAGCCATATTAAAAATAGAAAAAAAGCCTCATCCTAACATGTGCAAAAGTTAGAATCTCGTAGACTAAAGATGTGGAGAAGGAAGAAGCTTGGTGGAGAATCCTTACACGTATTTTTCCATGATGACCTGACCACATTAAATACGGAAGATAGATTCTTATCCTAGTTTGCATGAGAGGTCCTAGTTCGGCATCCACAATAAGCCCGACGTCCACAACGAGCTTAGCATTTGCAACAAGCATTACATAAGAAAATGATAGAGAAAAAAATGAGGTAAAGAAGGTAAGGTCGCAAATAGGCCTCAGGATCATGCGAAATGAAAATAGCAAAAAATATATTATTCCATCACAAAAATGAGTTCATTACAAGCAAAGCATAGGTCGACAAGGCCGATTACACTGAAAGGAAGAAAAAAAGAGGGGGAAGAGGCCGAAGCTCTAAGGCGAACTGGATTCTTCGGACTTCGGGCTACTAGCTCCGGCCTGAAGGAAAAAATCCTATTTCACGAGTCAGGTTCATTTTGATCTGATTGGATCAAGAGGGATATTTTAAAAAAATTTTCTCTTAGATCTAAATTAGATATGAGACTCTTCATATCTGATCTTATTGATCTGATAGAAATAAAATTAAATTAAATTAAATTTAATTTAATCATGTCGTTGTTATGAGTAATCCTATTACCCTGTGATGATCTCAATGTTTGCTTGAGGTTCTGGATGTAGCCACCAAGCACCTAGCCTCTACCGGTATCCACTCGAGCAGGATCTAGAGACCTTCTCCTTCTTAATCTGTGGTCCAAAAATTAGATCTGGATCTAATCTTGAAGGTCTTCAAAATGACTTTTGAAGATCAAGCGTTGTCTCTTGCAGTAGTGCTGCCTTCTTCCTTTTCTATTGCCTTTCTCTTGCTCGGATTGCACCAAACTCAAGCCCAAAAACTCTTGAACATGGATAGGAGAGAGAGGACCTGAAGGTGACATAGAGAGGGAGGGAGAGATGCCATGTGGCATGGGCAAAGGCTAGCAACTCTAAATTTTAGGCACAGATAAGATTTTTATAGACCCTGCTGCGCCATGTAGTGCCACATCATCTCGGCCAATCATGGCACTTTGTGCAATCAGATCTAAATTTGATAGATGGGATGACATCATCTGATCCAATCAGATTAGAGTCCCTCATAAACCTCCTTTGGTGGCACCAAGACTGGTCAAAGAGGACTCTTTGGTGCCACCTAAGTTGAAACCATGAACCAACCTGGAGTCCCATCTGTATGGGACTCCAGGCATGATCCTCATGGGGTGCATGCCTCCCTAGGCATGTGCCCCCTCCGTTTCTACTTTTTAGCAGGGGGACAAAGCCCCATGTTCTCTCCTATGGGTGCATGACACATGAGCTGATGTTTAAGTGTCAAAGATCAATATTTAACCAAAGTCGAAAGACAAGATTTAGCAGGTAATGGAAAATGGTAGGTGTTATCTCAAATTTATCTCATAAATTAAGACAACTCTTTTTTGACTTGGACAAGCTCCAGTCAGACTAAGTAAAAGTTTCTGAGTGAGTCGAAACATATTTGGCTCAATCGAGACAAGCTTTAATGATTGTTAAGGAGAACATTAGGCTCAATCGTGTGCTAGCATGATTTCCTTGAACCTAATTGAATTTTATTCAAATCAATTGAATTATGTTTGTCTAATTGATGATATCTAGATCCAAATTCTTGTTTGTGTGATCCAGTTAGATTTAATTCTATATGGTAATGGGATACGTCAAGATTTCTATCATCGACATCATCAAAATAACTTTCGATAGATTAGAACTTTTCTGATTTAGACAACTAGTATGATCAATCATCCAGATCATTCTAATTGCTCCCAAAATCCACCAGTGACACCTAGCAGCATATGGTGGCAACCCATCAGAACTGAAAATGAATCTCTTGTGTAGTTATCTATGTGATTAAGTTCCTCTATCTTGATCTCCGATCGGATTAGGGTTAAGGTGATCTCGTCAAACCCTAATTTCCATCATATAAGTTAATCATTCGATTCAAATCTAATATGAAAACCCTAATGGAAACTTTTTCTATTATTTCACTCTGCCATAGCCATGGACTTATGGACTTGATTCTCATGATCATCATAGGGCTGCTCCTCATCTACCGAGGTAGATAGATCCCCTATTGGTGCAATCCAGTTCCTATAATGAACATGCTATTGCCAATATACACCTCAGGGTTTTGAATGGCTAGGAGATTGAGTTATAGTGTAGTCAAACTATAACACCCTCAAGGTGAACTACTGATGTACCTTAGGTCAAAGAACTAGGCACACCGCTGTAGCTTCGAGCCCATCATCAACGAGAAGGTAGACTTCCTCATGACTGCTCGAGGTGCTCACGCTCAGTGCCCTCATTCTCTAATGAATTTTTGTACTCTCACTCCGCTATCTCTACACCATAGACTCAAGACTCATCAATCCTATAGAAGGGATCGTACACTATTCTTCTGGATCAATCACCATCCTCATGATGATCCTATGATTAGGAGAATTTTATGAGTTAATAATGATAATTCATGTCTTAAATTTTCAACTCTTGAAAATATGAACTATCATTACCATCACCTCAAGGGATGTATCATAGACACTTTCAAATACGCATTATGATAAAAAATAATTTATTTTATTATTTATAGTCAAAATTTTAATTTTATTCTTAGATGTGTATTATAAGTGTCAGCCAATTCTGGCTTCTAGGGCACACATATCTAATAAACTTCCATTTGAACTAAAGCCAATTGGCTACAAATCTAAGTCCCATCTTCTCAAGGTGGGTTTCGATCTTCTGCTGGCCCAATGACTTTATGAGTGGATCTACCATATTGTATGCGGAGTCGACTCTCTTGACCTCGACATAACCTTTCTCGAGGTAATTGTTGATTAGGTGGTATCGTATGCGGAGTCCTTGATCATCATCAGATAATGATCTTTGACTAACTGTCCATCATGCATTTTGGCCTTAAATAGTCATTTAGTGATCTGACATTTGGTTACACGACTCTGTTCACCAAACAACTCTTACAGGTGAGCTAACAATTAGCGGGCAGTCTTGATATCTTCATGTTGGCGCTGAAGCTCATCAAACATTGAGCCCAACATGTAGTTTCTGATCTTGTTATCTTCGTCCATCTATTTGTCAAGGGACACTCTCTATTCAATGGACGGACGGGCTGGTAAGGTGGAGACATCCTGGTCCAATACATGAGTTAACATCTCGAAATCCAAAATAATTTTGATGTTTTAGAGCCAATCCTTATAATTAGATTCGGTCAGTCTATGGGTATTCAGGATACGAGCTAGTGGGTTGGATGTAGACATTTTTCTTTTTTTTTTTGTAAAGAGTCAAAGTTTTTAGTTAGATTTTATAATTAAGACTTGATCAATTTATTTAGGAGTTTGATTTTTAAATAAATTAGCTTCCACTATTTTCTTCGGATCCCTACACTCCCTTTGTAGAGATGCGAAAATCTCCATGATTAATCATTTCTAATGGGTGGTGCAGTCCCACCAACTGACTAATCACCTCACCTAATAGTTATTAGTAATGGGTTAGCCAATGAGTGAATAACTCTTGTCCAATGATTCTCTAATCATGGTGCACCCAGGCTTAGTCTCTAATTCATGAATCGCACCATGCCTGGAATATTGATTCACTCCTTAGTTAAGTTAGACCCATAATTTGCATGGATTGAATTCCTAATTGGGTCTCTCACCGTATTTAAAATATTAAGCCCAATCCATCCTCCATCACGTAGCATCCAATGCCTAATAGATATGATTGCATCTTCCTGATGCAACTGAACCACTGTGACCCACCGAGAACAATCAACCTCGAAAAGGGCCAGCATATCTATAATGGTAGAAGATCTTAGACTTAATCTTGTTTTAGGAAGATTTGATTTAGGTCTCTTTAAACTTGACTTGATATAGCCATAACCATTATAACTAATCTAGTGGCATGGGTTAGCTTGAATTATTAGCCACCTTAGATTAGGACTGAGCCGATAAATATGGATAGGTAAGTGAGACCGGTGGAAGGGATATACCTTTAACTCGACAACAATGCATTCGAGTCGAGTAGCTCTCAATTAAAAATCAATTGATTGTAACTGCCAAACTTACCTTAGACACCAAATTGTTGAGCCAGAGCCAATCAGATTAGCCTACAATCTAGACTCTAACCATTGAGCCTAATTAGGTCTTAACTTGATCGATCACTCATATGACTCGACCTTGATCCAGACTTAATTCTATTAGGCTGATCAATTTAAGCAATCTTGATCCCATCTAATCGACTCTTGATTCAGTTTGATCAACCGCTAGACCTAATTGAGCTACCCAAATCCAAATCTAATTTTATGAATATGTCTTAGATCTAAAAATTTTTAATTTTAGATCTAATATATTTCATAATCTTAATTCTTAATTAAGTTTAGGGTTCATAAATAAAATATGTAAATAAAATCCTAGGGTTTCAGGATCTATGATTTTGTAGAAAATATTTTTTTTTTTATTTTTGATTAAGAACGAACGTGCAACACCCCTACATATCATAAGAACACCCCATCAAATGAGTGGAGAGGGCCTTTAAATTCTTCTTTATTCTTATGGTCGGACGGCCAAGAGGAAAGTCTTAATCAGAAACATGATGAATCAACAAAACTAGTTAGATCTACATCATATATCACAAATAAAAATTGATCTAAATTAAAAATATGTTTTACGTACATCTCATGTATCATATCATGCTTGTTTTTAGATCTAAATTATCTCATAAATATCTAAAAAATAAAATTTAAATTTGATTATATCAAATTAAATTTATTCAAGATAACTTTGTAGATCTATTCTATAACTAGTCTAAACATGCATCAATCATATCTCATATGAACAAAATTAAATAAATTTATTTTTTTATATTTTAGATCAAATTATAATATTTATAATATTAAAAAATAATAAATAAATAAATCAAAAAATTATAATTAATTAAATTAAAATTATGATGATGTTAGACTATATATAGAATAATTCTATTCCTAGTCTAGACATGCATCTCATACATCATAGATCTAAATTATTTAATTTTAATTTTCTAATTTTAGATCTAATCACATCTCATGTGACATCTAAAATCATCTAATTATTAGATCAAAATTAAAATAAAATTAGATCTAATAAATTTTGAAAATCTGGCTCTGATACTAGTTGAAGGAAAAAATCCTCTTTTCTGGATCAGGTTCGTTCAGATCTAATTTGATCAAGAGGGATATCTCAAAAAAAAATTTCTTAGTTTCAAATCAGATCTAAAACTTTTCAGATCTGATCTTATTGATATGATAGAAAGAAAATAAAATTAAATTAAATCTAATTTAATCATACCATTGTTATGGTAATCCTATTATCCTGTGATGATTCCGATGCTTGCCTGAGGTTCTGGATGTAGCCACGCAAGCGCCTGACCTCTACTAGTATCCACTCAAGAAGGATCTAGAGATCTTCTCCTTCTCAATCTATGCTTCAAAAATTAGATCTAGATCTAATCTTGAAGGTCTTCAAAATAGCTTTTGAAGATCAGTCATTCTCCCTTGCAGCAGTGCTGCCTTCTTCCTTTTCTGATGCCTTTCTCTTGCTCGGATTGCACCAAACTCAAGCCCAAAAACTCTTAGACATGGGTAGGAGAGAAAGGACCTAAAGATGGCATGGAGAGGGAGGGAGAGAAGCCTTGTGGCATGGGCAAAGGTTAGAAACTCTAAATTCTAGGTGTAGATAGGATTTATATAGACCCTGCTGCGCCATGCATTGCCACATCATCCCGACCAATCATGGCTCTTTGTGCAATCAGATCTAAATTTGATTTATGGGATGACATCATCTGATATAATCAGATTAGAGTCCCTCATAATCCTTCTTAGGTGGTGCCAAGATTGGTCAAAGAGGACTCTTTGGCACCACCTATGTTGAAACCATGAAGCAACTTGGAGTCCCATCTGTATGGGACTCCAGGCGTGATCCTCATGGGGTGCATGCCTCCCTAGGCATGTGCCCCCTCCCTTTCTACTTTTTAGTAGGGGCACAAAGCCCTATGTTCTCACCTATGGGTGTATGACACATGGGCAGATGTTTAAGTATCAAAGGTCAACATTTGACCAAAGTCAAAAGACAAGATTTAGTAGGTGATGAAAAATGGCGGGTGTTGTCTCAAATTTATTTCATAAATTAAGACAACCCTTGTTTGACTTGGACAAGCACTAGTCAGACCAAGTAAAGATTTCTGAGTGAGCCCAAACACATTAGGCTCAGTCAAGACAAGCTTTAATGATTGTTGAAGGAGAACATTAGGCTCAATCATGTGCTAGCATGATTTTTTTGAACCTAATTGAATCTTCTTCAAATCAATTGAACTGGATTAGTCCAATTGATAAAATTCAAATCCAAATGCTTGTTTGTATGATCCAGTTAGGTTCAGTTCCGTATGGCAATGGGATGCGTCGTGATCTCGATCATCGACATCATTGAAAAACCTTTCGATGGATCAGAATTTTTTGGATTCAAACAACTAATATGATCGATCATCCAAATCATTCTAATTGCTTCCAAAATCCACTAGTGACACCTAGTAGCATATGGTGGCAATCCATCAAAATTGAAAATGAACCTCTTGGTGAGGTTACTTATGTAATTAAGTTCCTTTATCTTGATCCCCGATTGGATTAGGGTTAAGGTGATCTCGTCAAAACCTAATTTTCATCATATGAATTAATCATTCTATTCAAGTCTAATGTAAAAACCCTAATAGAAACTCTTTCTATTATTTCACACTGCCATAGCCATCGGCTTATGGACTTGATTTTCATGATCATCATAGGGCTGCTCCTCATCTATCGAGGTAGATAGATCCCCTATTAGTGCAATCCAATTCCTACAATGAACATGCTATAGCTAACATACACCATAGGATTTCGAATGACTAGGAGATTGAGTTATAGTGTAGTCAAACTATAACACCCACAAGGTGAACTACCGATGCACCTCAGGTTGAAGAACCAGATACACCACTACAGCTTCGAGCCAAGCATCAATGAGAAGGTAGACTTCCTCATGACTGCTCAAGGTGGTCACACTTAGTTCCCTCATTCTCTAACGAGTACCTATACTCTCACTCTGGTGTCTCTATACCATAGACTCAAGACTCATCTATCTTAAAAAAGCGATCGTACACCAACCTTCTGAAACAATCACCATCCTCATGATGATCGTACGGTCGGAAGCATTTTATGAGTTAATAATGAAAATTCATGTCCTAAATTTTGAACTCTTGAAGATATGAACTATCATTACCATTAAGTTAAGGGATGTATCACAGACACTTTCAAACATACATTATGATAGAAAATAATCTATTTTATTATTTATAGTCAAAATTATAATTTTAACCTTAGATGTGTATTATAAGTGTTAGCCAATTCTGGCTTCTAGGGCACACATATCTAACATGGCCATCACCAAGGCCTGCTTTAGCCTAAGGATCTCCTCCTCAAGCTCCTTCTTCTGGAAGAGACCATCTATATACATTCTGTTGGTGAGTTAAAACTTACCCTCGAGCTCTCGCCGCTGTCTCCTTAAAACATCAGACACAACCTCTGCATCCTCGACAGCCTGATGTTCACAAGCGAGCTGAAGCTTCAGCCACTGAACCTCAGTTTGCTCTACCCCAATCATCTCTTAAAGCTCACCAATGGTCCTCTTCATGGAGGCAATCTCCTTTGACTCACCACACCTGCTGGCTCTTCGATTATTGTGCAATCACTTTCGAAGATGAGTTGCCTCATCTCTGGCAACATTGAGCTCGCCTTCAAGCCTAGACATCTTCTCTGCCCAAGTCAGTCAGTAGCTATTATGCCAGTCTTCGGTATCTTGTAGCTACTTCTGAAGCTAGGAGAATTTTATTGACCAGTCCTAGTCATACTGGGCCTTATTGGTAGACCACGACAAGCTCCCTTCTAGAAGATAGATCTTTTTCCCAGCATCCTTCAGGTCAGCTTCAAGAGAGCTAAACTTCACTGTCAATGCTCAGAACTTATCGCTGGCATTTCTTTTGAGTTTGGCAACCTCTTTCTCAAAGCTGCCCTTCTAGATACTGAAGCTCACCGCTTTTTTCATGTGCAAGCCTTGGAGGTGAGTGACCTCATTAGTTGCCTCAGAAGCATTCTTTCATGAGGCTCGAAGGTCATCCTCCATCTTCTTCAACTTCTTCCTTAGAAGATGAACTTTCTTCCTCAGGTTCTTTATCAAGGGCTTTATTGGAACCCCCTATGGTAGTGGATCAGCATTAGTGGGAGACTGCATCCGAGATGCGAAAAGTGCTCAAGGGTATGAAAAAAATTTACTTCATTTAATCAAAACTTTTGAGTACAAGACACAAAAAAAAAGTACAACTACTCGAGGATCTCAACCTAGGAGGATGGACCTAGATCGCTCTCAGCTACCTCAGGTTCTCGAACTAATTTGGGCACCTCTACGGTAGGTTCAGATGGGCCAAAAGCAAGCTTATTGATGGAAAGGTCAATTATAGCATTAGACAGTCCTGCCTCCACATCGTCTTCCTCCTCCTCCAAATAGCTGAGATTGAGCTCGGGGAACCTTCGGGCTACCCTACTTTCGTAGAGCTCGAAACCCTTAATAAATGCTTCCTAGCCAAACTCGATATTCAAGTTCCACATCTCGGGAGAGGTCTTGAACTCTTCCACGGTCTGGGTCATTGCCTCCGAGATTGACTTCGCCATTTGGGTCTCTAGTTCGGTAACCCTATTTTTAGCTTCATTCCTCCTCTCCTCCTCCAGGGCTAGAGCGGCCTTTAATCTAATCAAGGCGAACTCCTCTTTGTAGAGCGCATCCTAAAGACTTCTGATGTCTGCCACCTTCTCCTTGGTAAGATGCTCGACCTCGTCGACCCTCTCTTGAAGATGGTGGACCTCGACTCGAAGGTCCTTTGGGGCCTTCTATGCCTCTGCCTCCTGATGGCGTGCTCTCTTGATGTGAGTGAGTATCTAGTGACCCGACTGCAACAAATGATTGGTATTAAAAAAAAAAAGGAGAGAAGAAAAAAAGTGTAGAAGAGAAAAGAAAGAGTCGAGCAATGGAGCAATCACCTTGAGGATGGTTCTGAGAGAACTCTAGATGAGCTACCGTGGGTCTAGGTCGGCCATCTGGTCCACCACCTCAGGCATGAAAAATTGGTCAGCAAGATCTCAAACGATCTCCAAATTTTGAAGGGATCCTCCCCTCATTCATTATCGTTGCCATCCGATCCGCCTAAGCGAGCCTTGCAGGACATCTTCGCAACGGCTTTCTTTTTTCTTCCCTCTCCTATCCCTTTCTTGAGAGGGAGCTCCAAAATTTGATCCCCATTGGAGGGACCTGAGGGCATGGAAGGAATCGGGCCCATGCTAGCGGTGTCAACCTCGGTAGTTGGGGCAATCTCGATGTCAACAATGACCTCGGACACAGCAGCAGCAGAGGTGGCGACTCCAAAGCTGGAAACACCGACCTTCGTCCTCTTTGAGCTATCATCTTGTGCCTTCCCTTTCCTCTTCCTGGTGAAGAGTCCTTTGATAAGCATCTTAACGGCTTGTGCATCCATTTCTATAGCAGAAAAAGAAGAGCGGTCAGTGGCAATACACATGCGCGAAACCATGTGGATTCAAAAATCAAAAGATGTACCAGCAGGATCGTGGGGACTCAAACCTAGGTTGAATAAGGTCTATTCATTTAGAAAGAAGTGGAGCTCGGTACACCTTGAGTTTATCAGAGGAATGAAGGTCAGCTCAATCTAAGCTAGGAGCTTGGAGAACTAACTCTCTAATATAACCCCATGAAGGAATACCTAATGGCAAGGTTGGGCAATGTACAAAAAAAAACTTTTCCTTCCAATTGTGAATGAAAGAAGGGGCACCTTTCAATAACCCCTTCTTGCCGACCTGGGAGAAATGTACCACCAATCCTTTGCGGAAGGATGGCACTTGAAGGTAGAGAAATTTCTAAAAAGAAAAATGGTCGACTGGACTTCGGTCAATCGACATAGGGAGAGGAAATCTATGATAAACCAAAAGAAGTTCGGTATGATAGATGTGAAGAAAATATTTAAAAATCGAAAGAGGATGACTACAAATGAGGGCAGCAGGAGTGTAAGCCCAGCGCACAAAGCTTCTTACCACAAACAAAATCGGTCGATCGGAGGAGAACTATCCCGATCATTAGAGCTAGAGAGTTCAAGGTCATATTCTGGAGGGATTCCATATTGGATTTAGATCAGAGAAAGATCATCCGAGGTAAGGATGGACGGAATGGTGTCTGAAGCAAAAGATGAGTGGGACATGTTCCTGGGTTCTACCTCAGCCAAGGGTGTAGAATCAAAGAAGGTTGGTCCAGATGAGGCCCACAAACCGATGGAGTGGGAGGTTTCAGAAGACATTTGGATCGAGATGAATCCTGAGAAAACCCTCCAAAAAAAAATTAGGGAAGCAAGGAGCTAGAATTGATAAGCATGAGTAACCTAAGAGAAGTATTAGAAAATTGATCTAAACTAACCAAGGTGGATGAAAGGACGATGGACGCAATGAGGATTAATCGAAAGGGTCTGAAGCTCAAAAAGGCGAGAGAAGGATGAGACCTACGAGAAGAAGGCAAATGGGGATCGAAAGAAGAAGAAGACTTGGGCAGGAATGACTTTCGAAAAATAGGAGAAGGCATTAAATAGCTAGAGGTAACCCGAAGCAGTTATGATCGTGGATCGACTTCGGTCGTTCAGCATGCGCCACGTGTCCCACTGATCATGACAAAGGAGCGGCGATGGGTGGAGTCTTTATGGCGCCATACCTATGGCAGACTTTTGGTGGGAGATTCGAAGGGCCATCTTTTCGGACTCATTTCATACTTAGAAAGTTTCGGTGCTAGCATCGTAAACGCTAAAATATCTCATCCTGAAAAACATGGGAACCTAAGACCGGACTTCGACCGTCATCTTTTTCCTTCCTTCCTTCAAATTTCGAACTTGGGAGTAGGGGAACTATTGTTGAAGATAAACTCTGCTCCCATCGAAGTCTAGTCTGATGCTTAGCCTAATGTAACTAATAATGACAGAAGAGCTTCGATCAAGAATTCTTCCTCTTGGGACTTCTCCAGCGGTCGAACTGCTTCTGAATCCTTCCAGCAGTCGAACTCCTTCTGGGCTTCTCCAGCGACTGAACTCCTTCCAGACTTCTCCAACAGTCAAACTTCTTTCGAACTCCTCCAATGGTCGAACTCCTTCCAAACTCCTCCAGCGGTCGAACTCCTTACGAACTCCTCCAATAGCTGAACCCCTTTCGAACTCCTCCAATAGCCAAACTTCTTCCAAACTCCTACAGCGGTCGAATCTCTTTCAGACTCCTCCAGCAATCGAACTCCTTTCGAGCTTCTCCAGTGGCTGAACCCCTTTCGAACCCTTCCAGCAGCCAAACTCTCCACAATCATCCAGGAAGGTCTACGCATGAGTCCGATCCCATACACGGCATGAACCAACCCACACCCGAACTACTTTAAAGAAGTTCGAACTCTTCTAAAATTGATATAGCTCAAAGGTCATCACCAACCAACGTCCATCCCTTCGAACTTTGACTATCAAATCTCAAAAGGACTGGCACCTCACGATAATAAATACTATCCTCCATAACAAACTCCACGTGGCCCCTTGCGGCCTACTACCTGACAGTTACGGCTATCACTATCAGTTTGTTATAGGCTCTGTCTATAAAAGGAACACTCTAGATATATTTTCTCTAGGCTCTCTTCTTCCTCTCAAAAGCTCTGCCACTTTCTTGACTGAGCAGTCCATTTCTGTTAGCCAAAAAAGCTAACTTGACCATCGGAGGGTCTTTCCGAAGCCACCAGCTCGGGCTCTAAATGAGACTTATTTTGTAGGTCACCAGCGGCGACCTCGTCTTCTCCGACTCAAGCATTTCTTTGATGGCAACCAAATTTTACACCAACAGATACTCATTAAAGAACGAGTGCACTAAGCATGACCACCTCGAGTAGTCATAAGAAAATCTACCTTCTCGTTGATGATTAACTCGATTCAGTAGTGGTGTGTATAATTCTTTGACCAGAGGTGCATCGATAGCTCATCTCGAGGGTGTTATAATTTGATTATATCATAACTCGATCTCTTAGCCATTCGGAATCCTGAGGTGTATGTTGGCTATAGCATGTTCAGTATAGGAATTGGATTGCACCAATAAGCAATCTATCTACATCAATAGATGAGGAGCAGCCCTATAATAATCATGAGATTGAGTCCTTAAGCCCATGACCATGGCAGATTGAAGATGATAGAAAGAGTTTCTATTAGATTTTAATATTAGACTCGAATCGAATGATTAATTCATATGACGGACATTGGGTTTGATGAGTTCACCTTAACCCTAATCTTATCGAGGCTCAAGATAGAAGAATCCAATCACATAGGTAACTACATCGAGAGGTTCATTTTTAGTTTGATGGATTGCCATCATATATTGCTAAGCGTCACCGATGGATTTTAGGATCAATTAGAATAATTTTGATGATCGATCATTCTAATTATCTGAATCAAAAAAGTTCTGATCCATCAAAAGGTGTTTCAATGATGTCGAAGACAGAGATCACGACATGTATCATTACCATATGAAAATTAACCTAACTAGGTCACACAAATAAAGGTTTGGGTCTGGATGTCATCAGTTGAGCTAACCCAGTTCGATTGATTTGGATTTGATCCAATCAGGTTCAAGGTAATCGTTCTAGCATATGATTGAGCCCGACTTTCTTATTATCTAATCTTTCTAATTTATCGCAACTGAGTCAAATTTAATTTTACCTATTCTTGTATCTTGAATGGGTTTATTTTCATCTGACTGAAACCTATCTAGGTTAGATTGATTGTAGAAATTAAATCCATTCATTGTGCAAATGGACTAGGGTCAAAAGTTGACCTATTTGAGAGAATTGAGGGTCATCTGATCAGATGATTATAAAATATTTTCTAAAAATTACATTAACCAAATTTTTGGATATCTGATAGGATATGAATCGTATATTAGGTGTACCAAATTTTGTAATTTTTTGAGGTGTCTAGATTGATTTATGATAGAGTTTGATTTGGATCAAACTCTTAAGGGAACAGTCCTAGGTGCAGTGGACTCTTCTTTATCTACTCATGCCGACACCTTTCTAAAGTCTTTTTGGCATGAAAACTAGATAAGATCTGGTACTCTACATGGGGAATAAGACCTAAAGTTCCAACAATAAAAATAAAATAGTTATTTTGGTCAAATGGGACTCCTTTTGGCATTGGTATTTGATATAAATCCTTCTCATGCCAAGGCACTTCAATGCATGTTTTATTTTTCACCCAAAAGGCTGCCACCCCTTCCATCTTCCACACCCCCTCTGATCCTCTCTCTCCCCTTCTTCCACATGCCAAAGGTTGGGGGCAAATTAGAGAGGAAGATCCAATCAAAATTTTGGAGAGTTTAGCATCTACACGATGGTGTTCGTGAGATGGACAAGCAGCCTTCTCAAATTATTTTGAAGGTTCTTTAGATCAGATCTAGATTTGATGTTTGGAAAAAAGATTTGCAAGGAGAAGACATCTAGATTCTACTAGAGTGGATATTGGTAGAGGCCAGGCACATGCGTGGTTCATTCCAGAACCTCAGGACAGATCAGGTGAAGGGAAATCTTGATTTTTCGAGTCAGGTTCGTTCAAATCTGATTGGATCAAGAGGCATATTTAATTTTTTTTTTTTTAGATTCAAATCAGATTTGATATTTTTTAGATCTAATATGATTTGATAAACAAAAAAATTAAATTAAATTAAATCTAAATTAGTTTTACCTTGATATGGGTAATCCATTTACCCATTGATGATCTTGCTGATTGCCTGAGGTTTTGGATCTAGCCATGCAAGTGCCTGGCCTCCACCGATATCCACTTAAATTAAATCTAGAGATCTTTTTCTTCTCTTTCTTTTCTTCAGAAATCAAATCTAGATCTAATTTGAAGGATCTTCAAAACTCCTTTCGAAGATCAGCAATCATCTCTGCAGCAGTACTACCTTCTTCCTTTCTCGTCAGTCTTTTCTTGCCTGAATCACACTAATCTGAAGCCTAACTATCCTTGGGCATGGAGAGGAGAGAGATGGCCTAAAGGTGGCATGGAGAAAGGAGAGGGACAGCCTTATGGAATGGCTAGGAGAGGAGTCTCTGAAAGTTGGGCGCAGATAGGTCTTTATATAGGCCCTGCTATGCCATGCAGTGCCACATCATCCCAACCAATCACGTTGCTTTGTTTAATCATATCTAAATTCGATTGATGAGATGACATCACCTGATCTAATTAGATGAGAGACCCACAGATTCATCCTAAGGTGGGGCCTAAGACTGGTCAAAGTCTATAGGTGAGGGTCACCTAGTTTGAATCCAAGAAGCAACCTGGAGTCCCATCTATATGGGACTCTAGGCGTCCCTATCCATGGGCGCATGCCATCCTAGGCATGCACCCCCTCCTTTCGAATTTTCATGGAGGGGACAAGCCCCTATCTACTTTCCAATAAGTGCATGACACATGGGCAGATGTCCAAGGGTCAAAGGTCAATATTTGACCAAAGTCAAAGGACAAAAATTAGTAGGTGATGAAAAATGGTAGGTGTTGTCTTAAATTTATCTCATAAATTAAGACAATCCTTTTCTGATCTGGACAAGCTTCATCAAACTAGGTAAAGGTACCTGAGTGAGCACAAACTCATTTGACTCAGTCGAGACAACTTATAATGATAGAAAAAAGAGAATGTTAGGTTCAATCATGTGCTAGCATGATTTTCTTGAACCTAATTGAATCAAATTCAAATCAATTGAACTGGGTTAGTTCAATTGATGATATCCAGACCCAAACCCTTATTTATGTGATCTAGTTAGGTTCAGTTCTGTATGGTAATAGGATATGTAGTGATCTCCCTCATCAACATCATCGAAACTCCTTTTGATGGATCAAAACTCTTCTGATTCAGACAACTAGAATGATCGATCATTTAAATCATTCTAATTGCTCCCAAAATTTATTGATGACACCTAGAAGTATATGGTGGCAATCCATCAATACTAAAAATGAACCTCTCGATGCAGCTACTTGTGTGATTAAGTTCTTCTACCTTGGGCCCCGATCAGATTAGGGTTAAGATGAACTCGTCAAACCCTAATTTCTATCATATGATTTAATCATTCGATTCAAGTCCAATGCGAAAATCTTAATAGGAGATGCCTTAATTCTTATAGGCTGATCAATTTAAGCAATCTTGATCCATCTAATCGACTCTTGATTCAGTTTGATCAACCGCTAGACCTAATTGGAGCTACCCAAATCCAAATCTAATTTTATGAATATGTCTTAGTCTAAAAATTTTTAATTTAGATCTAATATATTTCATAATCTTAATTCTTAATTAAGTTTAGGGTTCATAATAAAATATGTAAATAAAATCCTAGGGTTTCAGGAATCTATGATTTTGTAGAAAATATTTTTTTTTTTTTTTGATTAAGAACGAACGTGCAACACCCTACATATCATAAGAACAACACCCCATCAAATGAGTGGAGAGGGCCTTTAATTCTTCTTTATTCTTTTATGGTCGGACGGCCAAGAGGAAAGTCTTAATCAGAAACATGATGAATCAACAAAACTAGTTAGATCTACATCATATATCACAAATAAAAATTGATCTAAATTAAAAATATGTTTTACGTACATCTCATGTATCATATCATGCTTGTTTTTAGATCTAAATTATCTCATAAATATCTAAAAATTAAAATTTAAATTTGATTATTATCAAATTAAAATTTATTCAAGATAACTTTGTAGATCTATTCTATATAACTAGTCTAAACATGCATCAATCATATCTCATATGAACAAAATTAAATAAATTTATTTTTTTATATTTTAGATCAAATTATAATATTTATAATAATTAAAAAATAATAAATAAATAAATCAAAAAATTATAATTAATTAAATTAAAATTATGATGATGTTAGACTATATATAGAATAATTCTATTCCTAGTCTAGACATGGCATCTCATACATCATAGATCTAAATTATTTAATTTTAATTTTCTAATTTTAGATCTAATCACATCCTCTGTGACATCTAAAATCATCTTAATTATTAGAATCAAAATTAAAATAAAATTAGATCTAATAAATTTTGAAAATCTGGCTCTGATACTAGTTGAAGGAAAAAATCCTCTTTTCTGGATCAGGTTCGTTCAGATCTAATTTGATCAAGAGGGAATATCTCAAAAATAAAATTTCTTAGTTTCAAATCAGATCTAAAACTTTTTCAGATCTGATCTTATTGATATGATAGAAAGAAAATAAAATTAAATTAAATCTAATTTAATCATACCATTGTTATGGTAATCCCTATTATCCTGTGATGATTCCGATGCTTGCCTGAGGTTCTGGATGTAGCCACGCAAGCGCCTGACCTCTACTAGTATCCACTCAAGAAGGATCTAGAAGATCTTCTCCTTCTCAATCTATGCTTCAAAAATTAGATCTAGATCTAATCTTGAAGGTCTTCAAAATAGCTTTTGAAGATCAGTCTTCTCCCTTGCAGCAGTGCTGCCTTCTTCCTTTCTGATGCCTTTTCTCTTGCTCGATTGCACCAAACTCAAGCCCAAAAACTCTTAGACATGGGTAGGAGAGAAAGACTAAAGATGGCATGGAGAGGGAGGGAGAGAAGCCTTGTGGCATGGGCAAAGGTTAGAAACTCTAAATTCTAGGTGTAGATAGGATTTATATAGACCTTGCTGCGCCATGCATTGCCACATCATCCCGACCAATCATGGCTCTTTGTGCAATCAGATCTAAATTTGATTTTATGGGATGACATCATCTGATATAATCAGATTAGAGTCCCTCATAATCCTTCTTAGGTGGTGCCAAGATTGGTCAAAGAGGACTCTTTGGCACCACCTATGTTGAAACCATGAAGCAACTTGGAGTCCCATCTGTATGGGACTCCAGGCGTATCCTCATGGGGTGCATGCCTCCCTAGGCATGTGCCCCCTCCCTTTCTACTTTTTAGTAGGGGCACAAAGCCCTATGTTCTCACCTATGGGTGTATGACACATGGCAGATGTTTAAGTATCAAAGGTCAACATTTGACCAAAGTCAAAAGACAAGATTTAGTAGGTGATGAAAAATGGCGGGTGTTGTCTCAAATTTATTTCATAAATTAAGACAACCCTTGTTTGACTTGGACAAGCACTAAGTCAGACCAAGTAAAGATTTCTGAGTGAGCCCAACACATTAGCTCAGTCAAGACAAGCTTTAATGATTGTTGAAGGAAGACATTAGGCTCAATCATGTGCTAGCATGATTTTTTTGAACCTAATTGAATCTTCTTCAATCAATTGAACTGGATTAGTCCAATTGATAAAATTCAACATCCAAATGCTTGTTTGTATGATCCAGTTAGGTTCAGTTCCGTATGGCAATGGGATGCGTCGTGATCTCGATCATCGACACTCATTGAAAAACCTTTGATGGATCAGAATTTTTTGGATTCAAACAACTAATATGATCGATCATCCAAATCATTCTAATTGCTTCCAAAATCCCTTAGTGACACCTAGTAGCATATGGTGGCAATCCATCAAATTGAAAATGAACCTCTTGGTGAGGTTACTTATGTATTAAGTTCCTTTATCTTGATCCCCGATTGGATTAGGGTTAAGGTGATCTCGTCAAAACCTAATTTTCATCATATGAATTAATCATTCTATTCAAGTCTAATGTAAAAACCCTAATAGAAACTCTTTCTATTATTTCACACTGCCATAGCCATCGGCTTATGGACTTGATTTTCATGATCATCATAGGGCTGCTCCTCATCTATCGAGGTAGATAGATCCCCTATTAGTGCAATCCAATTCCTACAATGAACCATGCTATAGCTAACATACACCATAGTTTCGAATGACTAGGAGATTGAGTTATAGTGTAGTCAAACTATAACACCCCACAAGGTGAACTACCGATGCACCTCAGGTTGAAGAACCAGATACACCTACACAGCTTCGAGCCAAGCATCAATGAGAAGGTAGACTTCCTCATGACTGCTCAAGGTGGTCACACTTAGTTCCTCATTCTCTAACGAGTACCCTATACTCTCACTCTGGTGTCTCTATACCATAGACTCAAGACTCATCTATCTTAAAAAAGCGATCGTACACCAACCTTCTGAAAACAATCACCATCCTCATGATGATCGTACGGTCGGAAGCATTTTTATGAGTTAATAATGAAAATTCATGTCCTAATATTTTGAACTCTTGAAGATATGAACTATCATTACCATTAAGTAAAGGGATGTATCACAGACACTTCAAACATACATTATGATAGAAAATAATCTATTTTATTATTTATAGTCAAAATTATAATTTTAACCTTAGATGTTGTATTATAAGTGTTAGCCAATTGGTCTTCTAGGGCAACACATATCTAACATGGCCATCACCAAGGCCTGCTTTAGCCTAAGGATCTCCTCCTCAAGCTCCTTCTTCTGGAAGAGACCATCTATATACATTCTGTTGGTGAGTTAAAACTTACCCTCCGAGCTCTCGCCGCTGTCTCCTTAAAACATCAGACACAACCTCTGCATCCTCGACAGCCTGATGTTCACAAGCGAGCTGAAGCTTCAGCCACTGAACCTCAGTTTGCTCTACCCCAATCATCTCTTAAAGCTCACCAATGGTCCTCTTCATGGAGGCAATCTCCTTTGACTCACCACACCTGCTGGTCTTCGATTATTGTGCAATCACTTTCGAAGATGAGTTGCCTCATCTCTGGCAACATTGAGCTTCGCCTTCAAGCCTAGACATCTTCTCTGCCCAAGTCAGTCAGTAGCTATTATGCCAGTCTTCGGTATCTTGTAGCTACTTCTGAAGCTAGGAGAATTTTATTGACCAGTCCTAGTCATACTGGGCCTTATTGGTAGACCACGACAAGCTCCCTTCTAGAAGATAGATCTTTTTCCCAGCATCTTCAGGTCAGCTTCAAGAGAGCTAAACTTCAACTGTCAATGCTCAGAACTTATCGCTGGCATTTCTTTTGAGTTTGGGCAACCTCTTTCTCAAAGCTGCCCTTCTAGATACTGAAGCTCACCGCTTTTTTCATGTGCAAGCCTTGGAGGTGAGTGACCTCATTAGTTGCCTCAGAAGCATTCTTTCATGAGGCTCGAAGGTCATCCTCCATCTTCTTCAACTTCTTCCTTAGAAGATGAACTTTCCTTCTCAGGTTCTTTATCAAGGGCTTTATTGGAACCCCTATGGTAGTGGATCAGCATTAGTGGGAGACTGCATCGAGATGCGAAAAGTGCTCAAGGGTAGAAAAAAATTACTTCATTTAATCAAAACTTTTGAGTACAAGACACAAAAAAAAAGTACAAACTACTCGAGGATCTCAACCTAGGAGGATGGACCTAGATCGCTCTCAGCTACCTCAGGTTCTCGCCGAACTAATTTTGGGCACCTCTAGGTAGGTTCAGATGGGCCAAAAGCAAGCTTATTGATGGAAAAGGTCAATTATAGCATTAGAACAGTCCTGCCTCCACATCGTCTTTCCTCCTCCCCAAATAGCTGAGATTGAGCTCGGGGAACCTTCGGCTACCCTACTTTCGTAGAGCTCGAAACCCTTAATAAATGCTTCCTAGCCAAACTCCGATATTCAAGTTCCACATCTCGGGAGAGGTCTTGAACTCTTCCACGGTCTGGGTCATTGCTCCGAGATTGACTTCGCCATTTGGTCTCTAGTTCGGTAACCCTATTTTATAGCTTCATTCCTCCTCTCCTCCTCCAGGGCTAAGAGCGGCCTTTAATCCTAATCAAGGCGAACTCCTCTTTGTAGAGCGCATCCTAAGACTTCTGATGTCTGCCACCTCTTCCTTGGTAAGATGCTCGACCTCGTCGACCTCTCTTGAAGATGGTGGACCTCGACTCGAAGGTCCTTTGGGCCTTCTATGCCTCTGCCTCCTGATGGCGTGCTCTCTTGATGTGAGTGAGTATCTAGTGACCCGACTGCAACAAATGATTGGTATAAAAAAAAAAAGGAGAGAAGAAAAAAAGTGTAGAAGGAAAAAGAAAGAGTCGAGCAATGGAGCAATCACCTTGAGGATGGTTCTGAGAGAACTCTAGATGAAGCTACCGTGGGTCTAGTCGGCCATCTGGTCCACCACCCAGCATGAAAAATTGGTCAGCAAGATCTCAAACGATCTCCAAATTTTGAAGGGATCCTCCCCTCATTCATTATCGTTGCCATCCGATCCGCCTAAGCGAGCCTTGCAGGACATCTTCGCAACGGCTTTCTTTTTTCTTCCCTCTCCTATCCCTTTCTTGAGAGGGAGCTCCAAAATTTGATCCCCATTGGAGGGACCTGAGGGCATGGAAGGAATCGGGCCCATGCTAGCGGTGTCAACCTCGGTAGTTGGGGCAATCTCGATGTCAACAATGACCTCGGACACAGCAGCAGCAGAGGTGGCGACTCCAAAGCTGGAAACACCGACCTTCGTCCTCTTTGAGCTATCATCTTGTGCCTTCCTTTCCCTCTTCCTGGTGAAGAGTCCTTTGATAAGCATCTTAACGGCTTGTGGCTCCATTTCTATAGCAGAAAAAGAAGAGCGGTCAGTGGCAATACACATGCGCGAAACCATGTGGATTCAAAAAATCAAAATGTACCAGCAGGATCGTGGGGACTCAAACCTAGTTTGAATAAGGTCTATTCATTTAGAAAGAAGTGGAGCTCGTACACCTTGAGTTTATCAGAGGAATGAAGGTCAGCTCAATCTAAGCTAGGAGCTTGGAGAAACAACTCTCTAATATAACCCCATGAAGGAATACCTAATGGCAAGGTTGGGCAATGTACAAAAAAAATTTTCCTCCAATTGTGAATGAAAGAAGGGGCACCTTTCAATAACCCCTTCTTGCCGACCTGGGAGAAATGTACCACCAATCCTTTGCGGAAGGATGGCACTTGAAGGTAGAGAAATTTCTAAAAAGAAAAATGGTCGACTGGACTTCGGTCAATCGACATAGGGAGAGGAAATCTATGATAAACCAAAAGAAGTTCGGTATGATAGATGTGAAGAAAATATTTAAAAATCGAAAGAGGATGACTACAAATGAGGGCAGCAGGAGTGTAAGCCAAGCGCACAAAGCTTCTACCACAAACAAAATCGTCGAATCGGAGGAGAACTATCCCGATCATTAGAGCTAGAGAGTTCAAGGTCATATTCTGGAGGGATTCCATATTGGATTTAGATCAGAGAAAGATCATCCGAGGTAAGGATGGACGGAATGGTGTCTGAAGCAAAAGATGAGTGGGACATGTTCCTGGGTTCTACCTCAGCCAAGGGTGTAGAATCAAAGAAGGTTGGTCCAGATGAGGCCCACAAACCGATGGAGTGGGAGGTTTCAGAAGACATTTGGATCGAGATGAATCCTGAGAAAACCCTCCAAAAAAAAATTAGGGAAGCAAGGAGCTAGAATTGATAAGCATGAGTAACCTAAGAGAAGTATTAGAAAAATTGATCTAAACTAACCAAGGTGGATGAAAGGACGATGGACGCAATGAGGATTAATCGAAAGGGTCTGAAGCTCAAAAAGGCGAGAGAAGGATGAGACCTACGAGAAGAAGGCAAATGGGGATCGAAAGAAGAAGAAGACTTGGGCAGGAATGACTTTCAAAAATAGGAGAAGGCATTAAATAGCTTAGAGGTAACCCGAAGCAGTTATGATCGTGGATCGACTTCGGTCGTTCAGCATGCGCCACGTGCCCACTGATCATGACAAAGGAGCGGCGATGGTGGAGTCTTTATGGCGCCATACCTATGGCAGACTTTTGGTGGGAGATTCGAAGGCGCATCTTTCGGACTCATTTCATACTTAGAAAGTTTCGGTGCTAGCATCGTAAACGCTAAAATATCTCATCCTGAAAACATGGGAACCTAAGACCGGACTTCGACCGTCATCTTTTTCCTTCCTTCCTTCAAATTTCGAACTTGGGAGTAGGGGATATTTTGTGAAGATAAACTCTGCTCCATCGAAGTCTAGTCTGATGCTTAGCCTAATGTAACTAATAATGACAGAAGAGCTTCGATCAAGAATTCTTCCTCTTGGGACTTCTCCAGCGGTCGAACTGCTTCTGAATCCTTCCAAGCAGTCGAACTCCTTCTGGGCTTCTCCAGCGACTGAACTCCTTCCAGACTTTCTCCAACAGTCAAACTTCTTTCGAACTCCTCCAATGGTCGAACTCCTTCCAAACTCCTCCAGCGGTCGAACTCCTTACGAACTCCTCAATAGCTGAACCCCTTTCGAACTCCTCCAATAGCCAAACTTCTTCCAAACTCCTACAGCGGTCGAATCTCTTCAGACTCTCCAGCAATCGAACTCCTTTCGAGCTTCTCCAGTGGCTGAACCCCTTTCGAACCCTTCCAGCAGCCAAACTCTCCACAATCACTCCAGGAAGGTCTACGCATGAGTCCGATCCATACACGGCATGAACCAACCCACACCCGAACTACTTTAAAGAAGTTCGAACTCTTCTAAAATTGATATAGCTCAAAGGTCATCACCAACCAACGTCCATCCCTTCGAACTTTGACTATCAAATCTCAAAAGGACTGGCACCTCACGATAATAAATACTATCCTCCATAACAAACTCCACGTGGCCCCTTGCGGCCTACTACCTGACAGTTACGGCTATCACTATCAGTTTGTTATAGGCTCTGTCTATAAAAGGAACACTCTAGATATATTTCTCTAGGCTCTCTTCTTCCTCTCAAAAGCTCTGCCACTTTTTGACTGAGCAGTCCATTTCTGTTAGCCAAAAAAGCTAACTTGACCATCGAGGGTCTTTCCGAAGCCACCAGCTCGGGCTCTAAATGAGACTTATTTTGTAGGTCACCAGCGGCGACCTCGTCTTCTCCGACTCAAGCATTTCTTTGATGGCAACCAAATTTTACAACCAACAGATACTCATTAAAGAACGAGTGCACTAAGCATGACCACCTCGAGTAGTCATAAGAAAATTACCTTCTCGTTGATGATTAACTCGATTCAGTAGTGGTGTGTAATAATTCTTTGACCAGAGGTGCATCGATAGCTCATCTCGAGGGTGTTATAATTTTGATTAATCATAACTCGATCTCTTAGCCATTCGGAATCCTGAGGTGTATGTTGGCTATAGCATGTTCAGTATAGGAATTGGATTGCACCAATAAGCAATCTATCTACATCAATAGATGAGGAGCAGCCCTATAATAATCATGAGATTGAGTCCTTAAGCCCATGACCATGGCAGATTGAAGATGATAGAAAGAGTTTCTATTAGATTTTAATATTAGACTCGAATCGAATGATTAATTCATATGCCGGACATTGGGTTTGATGAGTTCACCTTAACCCTAATCTTATCGAGCTCAAGATAGAAGATCCAATCAAATAGGTAACTACATCGAGAGGTTCATTTTTAGTTTGATGGATTGCCATCATATATTGCTAACGTCACCGATGGATTTTAGGATCAATTAGAAATATTTTGATGATCGATCATTCTAATTATCTGAATCAAAAAGTTCTGATCCATCAAAAGGTGTTTCAATGATGTCGAAGACAGAGATCACGACATGTATCATTACCATATGAAAATTAACCTAAACTAGGTCACACACACAAATAAAGGTTTGGTCTGGATGTCATCAGTTGAGCTAACCCAGTTCGATTGATTTGGATTTGATCCAATCAGGTTCAAGGTAATCGTTCTAGCATATGATTGAGCCCGACTTTCTTATTATCTAATCTTTCTAATTTATCGCAACTGAGTCAAATTTAATTTTACCTATTCTTGTATCTTGAATGGGTTTATTTTCATCTGACTGAAACCTATCTAGGTTAGATTGATTGTAGAAATTAAATCCATTCATTGTGCAAATGGACTAGGGTCAAAAGTTGACCTATTTGAGAGATTGAGGGTCATCTGATCAGATGATTATAAAATATTTCTAAAAATTACATTAACCAAATTTTTGGATATCTGATAGGATATGAATCGTAATTAGGTGTACCAAATTTTGTAATTTTTTGAGGTGTCTAGATTGATTTATGATAGAGTTTGATTTGGATCAAACTCTTAAGGGAACAGTCCTAGGTGCAGTGGACTCTTCTTTATCTACTCATGCCGACACCTTTCTAAAGTCTTTTTGGCATGAAAACTAGATAAGATCTGGTACTCTACATGGGGAATAAGACCTAAAGTTCCAACAATAAAAATAAAATAGTTATTTGGTCAAATGGAACTCCTTTTGGCATTGGTATTTTGATATAAATCCTTCTCATGCCAAGGCACTTCAATGCATGTTTTATTTTTCACCCAAAGGCTGCCACCCTTCCATCTTCCACACCCCCTCTGATCCTCTCTCTCCCTTCTTCCACATGCCAAAGGTTGGGGCAATTAGAGAGGAAGATCCAATCAAAATTTTGGAGAGTTTAGCATCTACACGATGGTGTTCGTGAGATGGACAAGCAGCCTTCTCAATTATTTTGAAGGTTCTTTAGATCAGATCTAGATTTGATGTTTGGAAAAAAGATTTGCAAGGAGAAGACATCTAGATTCTACTAGAGTGGATATTGGTAGAGGCCAGGCACATGCGTGGTTCTTCCAGAACCTCAGGACAGATCAGGTGAAGGGAAATCTTGATTTTTCGAGTCAGGTTCGTTCAAATCTGATTGATCAAGAGGCATTATTTAATTTTTTTTATAGTTCAAATCAGATTTGATATTTTTTAGATCTAATATGATTGATAAACAAAAAAATTAATTAAATTAAATCTAAATTAGTTTTACCTTGATATGGGTAATCCATTTACCCATTGATGATCTTGCTGATTGCCTGAGTTTTGGATCTAGCCATGCAAGTGCCTGGCCTCCACCGATATCCACTTAAATTAAATCTAGAGATCTTTTTCTTCTCTTTCTTTTCTTCAGAAATCAAATCTAGATCTAATTTGAAGGATCTTCAAAACTCCTTTCGAAGATCAGCAATCATCTCTGCAGCAGTACTACCTTCTTCCTTTCTCGTCAGTCTTTCTTTGCCTGAATCACACTAATCTGAAGCCTAACTATCCTTGCATGGAGAGGAGAGAGATGGCCTAAAGGTGGCATGGAGAAAGGAGAGGGACAGCTTTATGGAATGGCTAGGAGAGGAGTCTCTGAAAGTTGGGCGCAGATAGGTCTTTATATAGGCCCTGCTATGCCATGCAGTGCCACATCATCCACCAATCACGTTGCTTTGTTTAATCATATCTAAATTCGATTGATGAGATGACATCACCCTGATCTAATTAGATGAGAGACCCACAGATTCATCCTAAGGTGGGGCCTAAGACTGGTCAAAGTCTATAGGTGAGGGTCACCTAGTTTGAATCCAAGAAGCAACCTGGAGTCCCATCTATATGGGACTCTAGGCGTCCCTATCCATGGCGGCATGCCATCCTAGGCATGCACCCCTCTCTTTCGAATTTTCATGGAGGGGACAAGCCCCTATCTACTTTCCAATAAGTGCATGACACATGGCAGATGTCCAAGGGTCAAAGGTCAATATTTGACCAAAGTCAAAGGACAAAAATTAGTAGGTGATGAAAAATGGTAGGTGTTGTCTTAAATTTATCTCATAAATTAAGACAATCCTTTTCTGATCTGGACAAGCTTCATCAAACTAGGTAAAGGTACCTGAGTGAGCACAAACTCATTTGACTCAGTCGAGACAACTTATAATGATAGAAAAAAGAGAATGTTAGGTTCAATCATGTGCTAGCATGATTTTCTTGAACCTATGATTCAAATTCAAACAATTGAACTGGGTTAGTTCAATTGATGATATCCAGACCCAAACCCTTATTTATTGATCTAGTTAGGTTCAGTTCTGTATGGTAATAGGATATG